>JAULBM010038438.1:0-10862 GCA_032357055.1 Geukensia granosissima
TCTTACAGGTTGATTATCAAAAGATTCTTATTTGAAACTTATGACATACGGAGACATCGGTTTGAAAAACTATAACTAGACAGTCGTAATAGATAACTCAAGCCCCCCTTGGGCTTGAGTAATAAACATTGATTTCTTCGTCGTAGTTTCCGTTTTTTCTACAATCTTTCAAAAATTACGGCATCGTTTCAGATGTTCGTCTTTATGTGGCATGCCATTGTTTACCGAAAAGTTTTATTTGAACATTTAGCTGTTTGAGGATAAGACATGTCCTGCAACATTTAAATTAAAATAAGCATTGATTTCTTTATCGTATTAACAGTTTTTCTACAATCTTTCAAAAATTACGACATCGTTTAAGATGTTCGAAACCAAACGAAAATAAAAACGAGTCAGTCTGAGATATGCTAAAGTGACAATAATCCGAAACAGACAAAGATCACTCAGTATGTTGGGAGGGCACATGACATATCGATTGTGTAGTCTATCATCTCTTAAGTAGGGATTATAATTGAAGACAATTTCCAAGTCAGCAAGATTGATTCACTTATTATACTGATCTATCTTGCATGTCAGAATTATCTTTAACTGTCAGAGTCGTCCTCAGACAACCTGCTAACTTCAAATCTCTGTAACGAATCATATCTGTTTTTGTTTTTAATCATTAAGCAACATGTCAATAAGTATTTTTATTTCCCTTGTGTGCATACAGGAAAAAGATGTTCTAATGTCATTGTCTGCTTGTTTCTTTTTTAACCATTGGATCTAATTGGTGCAACATTTTAACGTGCGCCTAATAATACAATTACAGTTTACGAAAGCTATAACTTCTATTTTTACATCAACGAGAAAAAATGTTGACGCCAGGTTCAAATTTCTGGCCGATTAATATTCAAATTTAGAAGTGTGAATCCCCCCCCAAAAAATGTACATTTTCATGGTTTTACATATTTTTAAGTGAAGAAATCCGCTGCAGGTAGATAGGGAAATTAAAATTTTCATATCTTTTCTTATCGACGTGTTACAATCAATATATGTGTTTAAATGAACATGTACGTGAACATGTACATGGCCATGTATGTGTTCTTTAATTGATAATAGAAAAAGAATTTATAGCATTTCATTATGATAATTAGTGGAAGCAAGCCTTCTTAAAAAAAACTGGTGTATTTATAACTTTTTATGACAACCCAAAGCGTACTTGTATATAATAATATGAAAAACTTTAATGACCAAAAGTAAATTTCAATTATAGGAAAAACTGAATTCATAACATTCGTTATTTTCATCAGAAGTTAAACATTTACAGTGATAATATACTACATGTACTTTCCACTTGCGGTTAATGATGTTTTTCGTACCATATGCGATGGACAGTCTCGTAGCAGCCCGTACCTAGAAGACGTTTCAACTTCTATTTACCTTTCATTTCGATTTTGTTCAAGATTTATATTTTGAAATTAAAATCACGTACACAATTCAACTCTTTTTTCGGATGTTCCGTCTTTTTTCCGTTCTATTCATCGTGAAGAAATGTTGCGGTTTTTCTGACTTAGGTCTTTCCCCTTAAAAAGACAAGGAATTTTTCTTTGCATTTGAAAAGAATGATGGAAGACAGTTAGCGTTATAACACAAGATTTTTGTCTATTATTTGGAATCCAACCTGAGAGAACACATTTTGTTATAACAATGATCAACGTACATGAATAGCGGTCACTGCCGATACAGTGAAACCAAATAGCGGAAAAAACCGATGGAATGAAACCGAATAGCGGAAACTGCAATGCAGTATAACATGATAGCGGAAACTGCCGATGCAGTATAACATGATAGCGGAAATTGCCGATACGTTCAACGATCTTATTTTACACTACAATTAAAAGATATTTGGTTACTTCATGCTGTTGTCTATATTTCCTAATTTAATATAGACAACAGGTGATATTTTGTTCCATGTCAATCAATTCCTTGGCAGCTAATTTAGGGAAAACAATGATTTAATTATATTTTTAACAACTAACAAAAGCATAATTTTTTGTATCTAGTATAAAACAATTTAATGTCACTGTCTGAAAAAAAAGTAACTTCGACACGAAACTTTTGATTGGCTCGGTAAACATCAACCTTTCTTAGTTTCTTCGCCTCATACAAAAAGTTGATATTATTTTTAGAAATTGACCTTATATTGTCGATATATTTGCATCGTAATAACCCAAAGACTCGTTTAAGATGCTGCACATGTTGTGATGTGTTTCGAAATATTTATCATTGCAAATCTCGTACCAGAATATTACATAAAAGAAAGTAGACTTTTTTCATGGCCATTTAAACCCAAGATCTTAAAATGCTCTTCAGAATCAAAGTCATCCGTGATAAAATAATACAAAACGCATTTATAGCTGTGGAGAATTAAATATTATTTTTTTAGATAATTTTCCTATATGTTGTTAATTAGTAACTTTTCCAGAAAAAACTCAGGGTAGATCTTTCTATCAATCTCTCCGATGATTCTCAATTATTCTGTCCGTTTGTTTTGAGACTCGTTTTTTAAAAGTTTTTTTCTGTCTTTATTTGTATCTTCTCTTGTAAAGGAATCACTTGCGCGTTTCCAGTCTAAATAAAATTTGACCCTACGTTCAGAAGATCAACATATAGGGTCAAATTTTAATTAGACTTTTAAATTGGACTGGTGTATTTCTTGGTAGGTTCAAATTAACTTCAAATTCTAAGATTGTGTCGAGAAGACGATAGATGCTGAAGATTTTTAACAGAATAAAGAAATTAAGAATCCCAGTAAAAGACTCAAATTGGGTTGTTAGCCGCAAGGCTAAATATTTCGACTCTGCCCATCACTCTTTGACCAATGGTACTGTATCTTTTTAATTCTCACAATGTTCCCCTGCTCAAAGTCCGTTTTACCTTTGTTTCTTGAAAAAAGGACTAAAAGGATCATTGAGCGTCCGCCTTTATTAAAGTAGAAAGCAATATAACTGAATCCGATATAATAGAAGAAAATATTCTTGATACAGCATCGTTTGTAATCAAAATTTTATAGATATCACAGCAAGATGAAACCCTATGCATGAAACTAAGAACAAGACCTCATAAGACGAAATTTTTTACCGACCATATCTATCAAGGATAATCTATCAGCACTCATATTATCGTCTATATTGTAGTATAACCTGAAATATTAACTATGGTATGATATCCCATTATGATAAACCAATGACATTTGTTATAAAATTCATATGATGTGCACTGATTTATCTACATTCGATGTAAATTTCTGTCACTCTAGATGCCGCCGCTATCGTAAAGCGCGAGATTGTTGATATATTTTAAGATACACGTGGACATTTGTTAGCTGCATAAAAAATCAGATCTGATACGCATCTTTTACACATAAACATCGGTATAAATTAGTCAGAATTTGACATCCAGTGTAAGAAGATATCAGTTTTGGTTATTTTGTGCATTTTTCTCCAATAAAAATTCCTAACATGGAAATATCTTACAATTTTTTTGCATAGTAAATTTTTAAATTAACAGATACTAATGTAATACTAATATATCTCTTCTTCTATTTCAAAGTAAACTACAAAATGAGCGGTTTGTTTTTCTGTCTCGTGAGCATCTAGTTATCAGCATCATAGATAAAGTATACTCAGGAGCGAACGAAAGAACACACTTGTATAATCAGGTTATAGGTGTTTTTTAAGCTTAACAATATGGTTATCATTGCAGGAGTTGAAAAAAATGAAAATTGATTTGATAATTAAATCTTTATTATAATTTTTAGAATAGCATTATTTTTACCAAACACAAATTCCTAATTAACAAAAAAATAACCGTTCTAAAACCGACGAGATCGTCACAGTCCCTCCAACGAGATTAAAAACCGTGTCAAATATATGTTTTCCACCTTGAAATAAAAAGTAAACATTCTAAAACCGACAAGAGATCGTCAAAAGTCATTCATCTAGACACACCTTATGACAAGCTCTAGATTGTCCCAATTAAGCAAAACGCGTATAACCTAAATAATGCAAATTTTGTCTGGGTGTTATGCATAAAAATATAAGAAACAATATGAAAGACAATGACCAATCAATGACATTGATTTTTACTTAGGACAGGCACATGCTATATATGTTGGGGTTAAACACGTTTAATCGATCCATACCCTCACCCACATCGAGACCAAAGGGAAAATCAAATTATGTTTCTAAATTGAACAAAAAAGTTCAAGTTATGTTGAAGTTGACAATTTTTGTTAACAAGAGTCTACCATATGTGGTCTACAGAATGACAGACACATACATTTTCTAATCAGTTCTAAATTATACAAGTTGTCGCATTCTATGTTTTGTTCAAATTTTAACCTCTGTGAAATTTGTTGATTTTGTCAGTTAACAAGGTGGTATTAAAGATAAATTTTATCTATGCCAAATTAGGGTTGTGTTCCAATTGGGGTTGCAGAGGGTGTTTACATGTATAGTTAGAAAAGAATGTTAAATATTTGCAGAACGATATTAGTATACGTGATTCCTGAACAGTAATTTTGGAATGACTTGCAGTAATACGAAACCCCAAATCAATATCATGGGGAATGCAACAAGTGCAATTATATGTGCATTCATTTTGCACTTTTTTATGGCGATATCGAGCAGGTATGAAAAAGATCGCTGTCTCTAATTTGCGTTGCATACAGGTGCATGCCCTTTCTACAGGTTCAATGTCCTTTCTTTTCGTACAGTGTATTTGCATTTTTTGGATAATTATATTCAAAATTAAGCTGACAAATAATTTATACAGAAATAAGAGTGCCGGTATGATTGTCTATGAAACAGTCATTCAAAAAATACATATATTTATTACAAATATCTACGGGATACCTCAAGGCTTTCATCAACTGTAAAAGGGCCAAAAAATAAAAGGTTATGACAATCAAATGTAACAATAGTCGGCCAATTAAACGAATAACAGCAACACATATTAATAGTGACATCCACTCGACTTGGGAAAGGTACACAAGTATGTGGCGAGTTTAACGTGTTTGTGAGCGCTTAACCGTCAACCTTTCCTGAGACGGAAGTGTGTAGGTATTTTATTTGCATTTATGAAATGAATAGGAACGAAAAACGACGCAGTTTTGAATCCGTCATCAACAGCGAAAAAATTCCCGTCATTAGAATTGAAAAAACAAAGTAACTACTGATTCAACGTCAAAGGTCGAGGTACATTTTGACCTTTTGATTAACTACGACAGAAGTTTTAAACAATGAAAGATTCTTACTTCTCGCATACTTTCATCATGCAGTTTCAAAGTAAGAAAGACGGCCAAAAATGGCACCCTGTAGCTGTCTGCAGTTTAAATGGAGGGCTGTCTCATAGTAAATCATGCCACATCTCCTTTTTTATATAAAAAAATATTTGCTATAGATGGTTAAAATATTTG
This sequence comes from Geukensia granosissima, assembly GCA_032357055.1. Classification (NCBI taxonomy): domain Eukaryota; kingdom Metazoa; phylum Mollusca; class Bivalvia; order Mytilida; family Mytilidae; genus Geukensia; species Geukensia granosissima. The sequence goes on from JAULBM010038438.1 coordinate 5,462, forward strand.
GAGTTTCGCGAGTTATTGTCTTTTTATACCCGTTGGTTCAAATGTAAATTTCGGGACAATAATCAATGCTAGTAATACAGTGGTGTATGTTAAACATTATTATAACCGAAATGTCCATGAAAAATTTCACTTTTGACCTGGCATAGATCCAAAAACCTTGTAAAATGCGGGATTACCGAAATCGGAAATTTGACGTCAGGACCGAAAACGAGTTGTTTTTTCCGTTACCAATTGACCGATTTTTTCCATATTGTTGATGAAACAAAAACAACCCGTTTGTCGTACAGAACTTGAACTACGACTTTCAATAAAATCTCTACTAAAGCCCCCATCTGTACATTAAGAAACAGTTGGACCTATATTAAAATTTCGCTAAAAATGCTCTTTTCAATATTTAATTAACCCACCATAATACGTGGAAAGATTCATATTTTAGGTTTTAGTCAGACTTGCCAAATGTCTCTTTTGTAAATGATCATGACCTTAGTTTTGTTTCTATTTAAGAGTATTTGTTGGTTTGGTATTTTTTCTTATGGTGTTTGTTTTTACTATCAAAGCCTTAGTGTTTCTATCAATGTGCAGTTTCTTCACGGTTAAGCACATTGACATTAAATCATACCTGTATTGATATACATGTATATGAATTAGGTGAAATATTTTAAGATATGATAAGTTAATTTATTCTAATTAGAGCCAGATTAAATAAAAAAGGTGCATACAAGTTCTATCAATTATGTAATCTCATTTTACTAAACAAATTTTATAACTTAATATGATTTTTTAGCTTTTTAACTTTCCAAGTCCATTGGCATTAAAAATTCCTAAAATGTCTACAGAAATGGCCTATCAACAGTTACTAAAGCTTGGTTGCCAATTCCGACAACTGCACTTAGTAACCTCCAAAGATGATAAACGGGCTTGCATATATCACACGTGCAATGTTTATAAAATTCTTGTGGATAAAAATTTCTTAACCTTGATGACGACTGTCATTTGTTTAAACAAGGACAAGTCTTAAACCACAAAGGAGAAATACGTCATAACTTAATAATTTAAAAAAAAAATGTTTTAAGGTCAACAATTCGTACGTCTGCGGTTATCCGCATAAACTAGTAACATTGTTATCGCGTAATTTAACATAAAATCAGTTACAACCTAAAAAAAGAACTACAAGTTATTAACGAGACAAACTTATAATTAATTCGAACAAAACTTGAAAAGAGGCTGACACAAAATGTTTGTTTTTATCTAAATAGGCATAATTGATTTATTATTAAATTGTGTATTTAAAAGAAAGAATATATGCAAGAAAACTAGGTCACATATTCGGATACATGCGAGTTTATATGTGACCCTAAAAATGCCCTGTGGAGACCTCTAGATTTGTAAATTTCTGTTTTTTCGTGTTTGGAGTGCAATCTCTCTGACCCAATATCTTTTCATTTTATAATCGTATCAAATACCTTTTCACCAAAATCGAATTATATAACATTGAACTGATTAGTATAGCTCTTTATCAAAGTACCACTACGGAAGCAATTGAACATGCTTTATAACGTACTTGGTGGAATATAGGTGTACATAAGTAGTTGGAATTAACTAGTAGTGAAGGTTTATTCCATAGTGAAGTTTGTTGTAAACAGCCATCAATTAAATTTAATGATTGAAATTAAACCACTTACAATTTAACGTCGTGTCAATATATCAATAAAAGCAATAAACAGGATAAGGAGGGGTCATTTTAATAAGAACATGTTAACCCATGTTTGTATGTTTGGTCACCCCGAATCTGCGTCAAATATTCCTTACGAAGATTTAAGAGAAAGTCGAATTTTTAACTTCTACAAGTCCCATTCCGGCCTTCAATTATGAACTGGATTCCACACCATTACGGACGGAAGCTGTAAAAGGCCCTCAAAATATAAAATGTGAAACTATTCATAAAAAACGTCAAAAAGATTTCAATAACCATAAGGAAATTTCGATATTTTAGCTATGTATTTATGCATGACATTGTACGAACAGATTCTGAAAATATCCATAATTTTCTTTAATTTAAACATGAGAAATTGTTGTATGAATGTCTAAAGGTCTGGGTTTTTTTAGCGAAATTACATACACAGACAAAACATTTTGCTAATCTCTTTAGACATTTTCGGGCCACGATTTAATAAATTTCTGTGTAATTTATATAAATTTGGAAATTGTAACAATCAAGCGAGTCATTTTTCTGTTAAAATCACGTAAAGATTAACTTTGACCATACAACTCATTTTATACCCCATGTCTGTACATGTAAGAAATATTGATGCGTTTAGTTGCATTTTGTAGATTAAACATCAAAATTGATCCTGTACATTGTCTCGACATATAAAATTGCACCTACATCCATAAATGTATTCTGCACACGTACATGCATAACTGTCATCCAAAAAGTAAATCATATTCTTTTTTCATATCATATTTGAAATCGTTTAATGATATAAAGTCATTTTCATATAATGCTCTTTCATTAATTTTTACGTTATCTGTAAAATACCTTGTAATTTTATATGTTGTTAATTTAGCCACAAAAATGAATACTGTCGACCCCGTTTTGAATGCGGTAAATATTTTTAATGTTGTTCTGCATATTTGTATATTTATTATTTATTTCCCAAAAATTTGCTGCATTTAGAGCATAAATACAAGTATATGCGGACAAATCGTATATTCATTTATTTATATTCCAGTTTCATGGGATCTGATTTATTGTTCAAAAGACATAAAATATGCATTACTGTAATTTAAATATATTTAAGAGGGTATCAAAGTATACTGTGTTTACAAACTTTCGTGAATTATGTAATTTCAAGCGTCTAAAATTGGATAATTGTGTATTAAGTAACGGCTAATTTATCGTTACTTGATGATTTTACAGGTGAAAATTCAAAGTTTTGATAAGAAAGCTTTTTAGTAGTTTATCAAGGGGGGTATTTCACTCACTGTGGTATGTCATTGAAATATACGTATAATCTTTAAACAAAATTACAGATTAAAGCCTACGACGTTTCTTTACATTTGTACCGTTCCAAAACTGTTATCAATTGCAAAAGCAATTTAAGACAATTTACAAAACAATCCCATGGGGCTAATTAAAATCGTAAGATGTTAAAGAGATGCCCGTGACCCCCCCCCCCTCCAAAAAGGGAAACAGAAGTCAAACATAAGACGACATCAACTATATTAAAACGTCACATTATGACAAATTCAGTATTATACATTGCTATTTTTTTTTTTTTTTTTGCTTTACGGTAATAAAAGGTATCAGTGTTCGTTATACGAACTCTCCGTTTCACGAGCGTAGATTTATCAATTTGTCCGGTGTTAAGGGATAAAATATTTGATATTTACGGAGAGCAAAGAAGGAATTTGCAATAAAATGGCAGGATGCAGATTTTTTTTTAATTGCATCCTCTAATTTTCGGAGGTTAAAAAAGGTGAAATGGCAGTATCCAATACATGTATTTCAAAATTAGAGTCAAATATTAAAAAAAGGAGAATTAAAAGTTTTTACCACATAGAAATCGAATGGTTGCTCCCGTACATGCACATGGAAAATGGGTACATATAACTGAGTACAGACATGATAAAACGCAATACATAATATAAAATATATTTCATATGCCTGCTGTATGATATATCTGATTTGTTCTATTTTGTTAAAGAAAATAGTATATGGTGTAAATATTCATGACAAAAAAAAATCGTATACAAATAAATTCCAAACAAAGGAACAGCGCTTTGCTTGCTGTTCTTCATCTTTTGTTAAAGCCTTTAGGGAAATTGATGAAAAAATAAATCAAAATAATAACTTACCATTGATATTCCTCTTGATTAAATTCTTTCTTTATTCGTCTCTGTTGAAGATGTACTTCCATATTAATAATATTTATGAAAAATATAAAAAAAAAAAATAACTGTACACAGCGTTTTTGTTCAACAGTAATTAAGATTAGCACATTTCTTTGCTCCTGATCTTGTACATTGACATCCTGCAAGTTCTTGAGCGATCTCTTATATCCTTAGTCACTTATCCATATCGTTTTGATATGCTTATTATATATTTGGTTACGATCGTGTACTGGATGCATATTCTACACTTAGCCCGGTAGATTAAATTTCATTGACAAAATTTAACCTCTCAATTAACTTTTTTCATTTACACCTGGAAAATTGGAAAATAAGTAAAATCTCAAATTTAAAATTCATAAAATACAGTAGATGGCGCATTAACAGATTTAATGACAGTATATGTAAAGAGGCGATAAGATTTCAATTTAACGCTATCAAGTTGTTTACTGCTAAATAATTAAATGTTTGTCATTTTTATTTGTCAACAGACCCTGGATATTCTAATAAAGATGTGATAATTTGAGTCCTCCCTTTAGACGAAACACCCTATCTAAAAGTCAGTTTTCAATTATTTTCAGAACGCATGACACATTTAATTCTCTAGGCTCGAAGTTGAGTCAGACTATGATAGACATATGCATGTACATGTAAAGGAATGCTTCCAGAGTGAAAAGAGAATTGTCCACGACCGAGGAATTCCTTCTTCTCCTGTCATTTCATCAGGATTTTATTAAAAGTCAGCCGTTAGAATATTGCACACAAATGTAATCATTTTATACAAAGAAATTGTCCACAATATTAACATCAGTATTATTTTGGTTGTTTTCTCCTATACTCAAAGCGTATATTATTGCATAAAAGAGATGCGTTTTAACAAAACTAACACTTAATTATTACAATCTGTATACTCCAGAAAAAAAAATAATAATAATCCTTTTTTCTTTGTCAACTGACATAATTTGTCCTTCCTGTACATATTGTCCTATTTCGACATGACGCATTGCAATCTCGGTGTATTCACAACGTCTGATTATTTTTTACAATTATCTGTCTATTCATAAATTATCTTATAACGACATAACTTTCGTTGGCACGAAGCGAAATTTTATCAGTAAGGTTTTGTAAGTTAATTTAGGATAAAGCCGAATTAATTGCTGCGTTTTCAGTTGTTTATAATGCGTTTTGGATCACGCATTAATTGTCTTCACAAACACATGCCGGTCGTTTTTGTGTAAACGTTTAAGGTAATCCGGACTCGCATCCCATCATTCCTTTAGGTGTTATAAGTATCGGCCTACCCAGTCTGTTATCTCATACATCCCAGGTGCGGATCCAGGAATTTAGAAAAGGGGGGGGGCGTAAATCCTGAAAATTGCCGAGCGGAGCGAAGCGAAAATTTTTTTTGACTCTTTTGTTCCTATAAATGTGCCCCTTCCCCCTTTGGATCCGCAACTGTTTATTGTTCTAATTGTTATTTACCCTTTACTGATCCATTTTACCACGACCA
>JAULBM010038449.1:0-10861 GCA_032357055.1 Geukensia granosissima
CCCTCAGCAGACGTTATGATTATCTGGACTGACTCCGCTTCACCGATAGGCTGTGCCTACAACTATTTCTTTATAATAGTTCTGTTATTATGAGGTAAAAGCAAAACTCATCCCCAAGCTTTTATTACATCCCATTCATTGAGACTGTTTTCTATGTGAACTAATTTTTTTCAATACTTCATAAGCTTTTTGTCTCAACTGAAAATCAGTCAAAAGTAAAAATTCCTATGGAACATACCATCCTTAATATAATTATATAACAAAAAATTACATATTATATATATTAACTTAGTCATACAATGCTGGGAGAGTAAACCATTCTTAATCCGCTACTCCTCGTTAATCATTCAACAAAAGTCAACCAAACTTACACGTTATCTTCAATAGCATGTCCAATCTTGCACCATGTCCTTCTTTTCAATCATGAATGTGTTAAATATCTTTCTGTCATAGCCTAATATGGCAAAGTTGTGGCAGGCGACACAATTCTATCGAGGAAGACCCAATTCTAAGTTGTCAGCATACTTGGTATTCTTTGTTCGGCATTCTTTAATCTTTATGTGTATCATCATAAAACTTCGGGATGATGTTTTAGTGATAACGCGTAAAAAGTCCTCAACCATATATCGTCTGTTTTATGTTTCTCAATTATTCGACACTCTTGTGCCTGTTCCAAGTATCCGTATTTTCTGAAGAAAGCATAAATTACTACAACAAGGATACATCCAATCAAGGTTGAAATCATACTTACTAAAATTCTATGGTTGCCACCATGAATTAGTTGATCCATATGTTATCAGAGTATCCCAAGTTGTTATGTACCTGTTACCGGTAATTCAACAATAGGTTGACCTCTTCGCGGATTGTCGTTAATCCGAATTACCGTTCAAGAATTCCACGACGGGTGTTGCGCGCAAGACAGGGGACCTGATCCCACTCCTTTTTATTAAAGGAGTTCGTAGATTCCAAGCCATTGTTCCTTTTGTTTTCGTTCAATCTTTTACTTTGTTTCAAATTTGTTTGTCCCTGGTCTTGTGCATTTTTTATCTCAATCATGGGTTTTCTACACTGGACAGTTATTAGAACGGCATTGGTCTAATTGTACAGTCAGTAAAAGGTGAGAAAGTTTGGTATCGTTATTAACGTGAAAGCTTACAGCGGCCAAGGCCTGGTTTTAGGATAGTTCCAAAATGTAGCATTGTTTCTGTTGTCTTTTTTTATAATAAAGTCATTTTAGGTACTGTGAAGTATTCACATTTAGTTTTTCCAGCTGGAAATTTGAGGTGGTCACGTGGTGTATATTTAACGCTTCTTTTGTTTCTTAAACCTCTTGAGAAGTGTTTTGTCTCATTATCATTAACCATTAACAGCGGAAAATATTTTCTCAATAGACTATTTCCGGGATACAAACCATTACTTCATTCCCAACGTCATGTGGAAAATATAAGGTGTATTCAATGATTTACGGCAAAGAAACGTCTGACGGGGGCAAGAAAAGTGTTCTTGTCTGTAAAAAACTTAATATATCCTTTAAACAATGTTTAGTATCACCATTAATATACTTTTGGATCATGAATATATTTTCTTTGACGCCTACACAGGAGAAATTACTGGTATAGTATCAACGAAATGCCTTATTTAATGACTTAATCACGTGACAAAGAAGTGTAATAATTGATCCGGAAACGGTTTCTAGAAAATGGCATATAAGTAAATCCACTGTCGTATATTTCAGACACCGCAATACATCATGAACTCTTAAATACAAATCAATAAAAGTAAACAATGTATTCTTCCTGATAAAGATTCAGGGTAAGATTCCGGTAGGTCAACAGCAAAATTTGCAAGGAGTAAGGTTGTATATCAGTCTCTTGTATTAGTAGTGGCCTTGACTTCTCGTAACTTCTTTCTTGACAAATGGCACACTCAGTGTTGTAACCACAGATAGATACGAAATTGCTTGATCACTAATTGGTAGTTGTCCAGGAATTGTCTTAAGTGAATAAGAAGGAAAATATTTTAAATTGTATATTATGATAAGTTTTTCTTGTTCAGTTTTAGTGGCATTCTTAGGGATATTTATGGCTTTTGTACTTGCTTCATATCATGTTCTTCGGGAATTCTAGCTATGGAGTCTTTTGGTCTACTAGACTGTACCTGATAGCTAGCATACTTCCACTGATTAAGTCAGTTGAGTTTAGTGTGTTTATTTCAAATGTCCTATCATCTTTATTGATGGGCTTTTTAGCGTTATATTTTCATGTTTTACCACAGCGCTTCATTAATAAGATTTCAGAAGAAAGGTCCATATAATAATTTGCGGTGACTTGGATCACATCCATCGTGCAGCTGTAGTTTACTATGCTTAGGGGTTACATTTAAATCTCAGACTGAACATTGTATAAATAATAGTCAGGCCTTTGCAGTGCATAGAAATTGGCATAATCCTTTTTTTTCTATCACTGGTGATGTAAAATACATATGGTTTGTTTAGATCAGACATATCGTTCAAGAAATCAAAAGTCAATGTGTTTATTTGAACTTCACATATTTTCTTGTTATAAAGATCAGATTTAAAGGTTCTGCGATCTTTAAAAAAAGTGGCAAAAATCTCATATGATGCTGTTTGATGTTTGAGGTTCCAAAAAGATGTTATTGATAAAAAATTAATATCACATCCATCCTGATGAAGTGTCATAAATAAACCCAGTAAATTTAAAAAAAACAACCCATTCTTTCAATGAAAGAACATTGTCAAACATTATCAATACAGCGGATAGTGAAACAAAGATTGAACCTTTTCCCAATTATATTTTATGATTAATTTGTAAGATCTTAAACGATAAAGCATGACCGTTAGTTGTAAATAATATTAAATCAATTGTTACATTTGACCTATTAAGGTAAGACAAAAATATATATAGCTATAACTGATAAAGGCCGAATATTACATCTGTTCATCGAAATGTGTATGTAAATACATGTAAATGAAACAGATATACAGATAAACATGACCTAATGTATTAGAGATAAGATTATGATTGTTTATACTGCGATAAAATGTGCTTTTCATTCAAGACAATAGGAAAAGAGTGTAAGTACATCAAAAACGGGGTTTTGTTGGTACTTGGCTTCGTGGTAGTCGTCGACTTTCAGCTTCAATCAATTGCAGATGTGGTCACTTCTGGATTTTAAATCTAAGTATTGTTCAACTTTGTAGTGACGACAAGTATACTATGATCCTCTTACATCCACTTTTCTTTCTTTTGCTCAAGTCAAAATGATGATATATAACTGTAAGTTATTTTTGTTACTTATTTAATGTTGATGCCATTGAATTTGGAATTACATTTTTATGAAAATTATGTAAGGTTATAGTCATTTAGTTAACAACTTAATTTTATTAACATACGACACAGAAGTGTAGTTAAATAATTAGCAAGATAAAGTGTTAACTAAATTCATACCTTCGGAATTCTTGGCAAATCATTTGACCAGAGAGCGATATGCAATTTCTCAAAAAATAATAACTACCAGATATTGCAATAATAGAAAGTTTGGATTCTCTGTAACTTAGTATTAAAAGGAATTCGAAGATACCAAAGAAGCAGACAGAAATCGTTAAGTCGGAAGACAGACAAGACCATGGCCAACAAAATGAAATGAAAGGCAAACCTAGAACACATAACACTACACTGAAAACTAAAGCTGGAGTAACACGAACCCTACAAAAACCAGGGTGAATCAAAGTGCTCTGGACGGGTAAGCAACTCCTGCTCCACTAGTGGCACCCGTCGTGTTACTCAGTTTGTATTAACATTGTTTGTGAGAATAAAGATACACTTTAATAAACCAGACATCAAAATAAACCAAAATGTGGTAGATTGATTGATTTTTAACGTCCAGTGGCAAATATTTCATACATATTCAGGACGAGAACAAGGTCAACAATTATCAATATCGAAAAAGGGGTGAGATGGGACACAATAGGGTAACGGTTTTTGACTGCCACTGAAAAAAGGGAGTGATGGGTAGGGGCGGAAAATTTGGCCTTTTGTAGCGGCATTAACCTACTCTTTTTCGAAAATTACAAAAGGGGTCTTTTACGTGCAAGGAGCGTAGCACTCTCCAAACACGTCACCCACTATAGACCACGGCCAGGCTTTTCATATTATAACCTGGCAACCCCCCAACGAGAGGGCCTCCCCTATCCACCACCTAGTGTCGCGCTGGGTCAGCTCTGTGGGTCGAGCCCTGGAGACCGCTCCGGTGCCCAGAACATTTGGTAGACAGTTACAATTACAACATATACTTAGTATCTCGAAATTGTGATGGTCAGGTTTTTAACAAACAATTGCGTTTTAATAGATCAGTCCTTGTACGTCTAAATGGTATTCATGAGAGTTGGATTTAATTTTTCACTAAGAATATAATCATTTGGGCATCCCCACTTCACGTTCTACACGTGATTTGTACATATTTTGCGTTGCTTGTTTCAGGTATTATGTTATGAGTTGGTTTGCTTTTGTCACCGATGTGACACAATCAGAATTCCGACAAATAAAAAGGAGATTTGGTATGATTCTCCATAGGACAGCCATCCACTAACAAATTTTTTAAAGTTAAATCTCTACATGTCACAGTACGGCCTTCAACTATGAACCGGGATAAAGCCGTAAAAGCCCCCAAAATACAAAATGTGATCTATTCATAAAATACCACAATTGACCTAATATATAGATAAGGGAGAGCGATAAACATGTGAAATAGTTCTGTTTGCTTCATCCTGAATTGTACGTACACCAGTACTGTCATTTGTCGTTTCGATAATTAGGAAATGCGGTTAGCGATTATCAGAAAACGAGGAAATACGGGATGCCATTTGTAGTTGACTTGTTCTACATTTCCTACTAGAGTTTGTTGTGGCACGGGACTCCAGCAAATGTGTCATCATGTGGGATCATTTTCATACTGACTGTTTTACGCAAATTAATATTTTTTGGATTCCATATGAAATCACCATATTACTGTACCTGGAATAAACAGTTGTTTCTTTAGTTTTGTACCGATGGAATTGATTGGATGAAACATGGATCATATCAGTTATAACATAAAAGACAGGCGTTCTTATGTAGATCGAACTTGTGCTAATTGGAAAACTTTACAGTTGTAATGTAAACTTCGTTTCTAGGAAATAATATTAATATGGTGGGGTCAAAATAATAATTCCAGAGTTGCTGTAAAATTGATATGTTAGCCTTTCAATCATAGGGGACTTTCGTCAAATAAGTTCAATTATGCTAGTTTATTATCAATATAAATCATTGTAATATAACGTGGCCAATATACTTTTATCAGGTGTCCGTTATCTGCATCCTGTTGAAGTACTTCATACAGCTAATGATACCTATAATTGATGTAATATTGAAGTACCTACATTGACAGTGTGAATAGAGTTGTTATATATGTCTGGATTTCATACAAATCTCGGGACAGGAGATATGTAGGAATATCACAAAATTGTAAGTATCTATTACGTTCTAATATGTCTATTAATATATTCATTTTATTAATTAGTTATAATTACTACATTTAATTTCAAATTAAAAGACTATTTTAAGTTCAATAGTTACAATACATAAACTTCGGGAGTAGAATATGGCAACTGCATAGTAGAAGCGGTAGATGTATCATGAAGGTATAAAGAGTCCGTGCTTGTCTAAACCTTCTCAGATCTAAAAATAATTTTAACACATTTTATCACTATACTTTTTTAACGTTTTTTAATATATGTCCGCATTAAGATATATAAATGGATGATATAATGCTAAATCCTTAGTTCAAAAGTCTGTTTTTATGACCCGAGAACCTCGTTTAACCTAGTCGTAGATTTGCCTTTTTTCAAATTCTGGTTAACATTTTTCAAACAGTATATAGTTAACTTCATACCCAAAGACCGATCTGTTTTCCAGAGGGAACTGAGATTTAAAATAGCAATAGATCATTCAGGTTTACAAAAAAGTTGTTTAATTTTTTCTGTATTCTGATTTCTTTTGATTTCAACTGAAAATTGCGTTTTCTGCAGGTTTGAAGGGGATAGAAACGAAAATAAATGTTTTATTAATACAAGACAAATTTGCATATATTCAACCCACATTTGTCTTTGATTAACTGTTATACTATAGTAGTTACTCATAGTCAATACATTTTGGTTTCCCGTCAGATACAATTGATCACAATTTGAAAACTAATGTTGAATTTTGTGGACAATTATGAGTAATAAACAATGGTTGAAAGATCTAAGCAAGATCATCAATTCGTTCTTAAAATAAAGCAACCGGGATATTGACGGACGCTTTGGCTGTCCAATTGACAGGTAAGTGTAAAATTGTTGATTTACTCACCCGTAATCTAAAGGATATGACTTCGGATAATAATAAGGACTACAGGTTTGTTTTATGTTTCTAAAAATAACTTGAAGGAAATAAGACCTCACCCTAACACCAAAGGAAATTAGAGCTAACTCTTACATCAGAGGAAATTAAAACTGATCTTAACAAATGCTACCTAATTTAAGAATCACTTCACAAGAGTTCAGCGCCCATTATTTGATCTTCAATAGATCTGACAGTTAATAACTGATATAATAGCACGTTCTCACAGTCTATATTTATATGACGTCTGATACAGAGAGAATCTCTCATCGTCCACACCTATATTTAATGTTAAACCGCCAATATTTAAAGTTAAACTATGTAGCAAATACGATTATAAGCAACCAACAATGCCTTATTTTTGTTTTAAACCAACACATCCTGCCGTATTTGACGTTGTCCATCCAAAAAACGCTTAACTGCAGATTGCTTTTGCTGCCTCACGAAATGAGAGGCCTTATTTAAGACCCGAGGTAGCGAGATTTAAATACATTCCCGCTAACTGGTATGTACCCCATCAAAAAAAGTGGTGTATATAATGCAACTGCAATTCATGGTTCCGGTGTTGACTTTGAACTATATTTAATAGTCCCTATTTTTCATATTTTATTGTTTATATGTTAACAAGCATAATATTGGGATGCTTTTAGGTTTTACTGTATATTATGTACCCCATATTTTGTTTATTTTCATTTCGCAGGTAATTTAAAGTTTACGGACTTTAAATGACATGTAAATATAGTTTAAATCATACAAAAAGGGTACTGTTGAAACGATAAATATATGAGGTTTTCAAAACATCTCTACTTTTTAAATTTTATTGGCCATCAAAAAGATTATAACACAAATTGTGCCCTACCCCTAAGTGTCAGGAAAATCCGAATTATTTGCATTTCAATTATTATACTAGAGTCTGCATGAAGTTTTGGTGCATTAATGTATATGATTTTATCTATTATTGAATTTAATTTAATTTTATAATCTCTGTGTTGTTTTATTTCTGTTTTTTGATACCAAAATCATGAAAAAGCGGGAATTTGGAAATTTCAGATTTTTCAGTTTGTCTCAATTGTAACTGGCCGCCTACTGACCACTCAAAATGAGCTGGTACAAGGGGTCTTTAACGTGTTTAAGACATGGCATTTCCTAAACGCGGGCGTCTTTAAGTATCCCTCTAGACGGATTGTGAATTTATACATCCCCCACAATCAGGGGCGCCCCTTTTAGAGGACTAGTGCATCCAGGACGGAGATACCTGGTGCCTATTCTTTCCCCGCACAACCCTCGAGAAGGGGAGTTCGCGTATTTATACATCCCACTCGAACTAACGGACGCCCCTTTAGCAGGGGTTCTACCTGCAGGCGGAGAAACTTAACGACCTATTTCTATACCCTGGCCGCCCTCGGGGGTTGGAGTGTTAGAAGATTTTGGCTAAATTACAAGATTCTGGAAAACAATTTCAAACTTTTGATATTTATGATTTCTCTACTCTTTGTACTACACTTCCAAAATAACGTTATTAAACAGAAATTCTCATATTTGATTGAATAATGTTTCGATAAAGCGAATCACAAGTACATTTGCTGAAGTAGAGAAGGTAATTTTTTCTCTGACGAAAAAACAAATATAAAAGATATACTAACAGGACCAATGCAGAGATGATTTATTATGTCAATTGCCTTCTTAGTACCATTTTTTCCGTTTTGTACCGTTTATTCCAATGGGGACAAATTGTGCTCCTTTAATAGCAGATTTGTTTCTTTACTGTATGAATCTCCGTTTATGGCCGAATTTAAACTTCATAAGGATTCTTATAAATCTGATTTAATAGACAAATTTAACAATACCTTCCGCTACCTTGATGATACTTTTCTGGATAAAACTAAGATTTTTACAAATACACTTCCGAGATTTATCCAACGGCATTAATCTTGAATAAAGCCAATAACAATAGCCTCTAATGCCCATTTCTGGATTTAGATGTGTATATTTCGCAAGTTAAAATTTTTACCAAAATTTACGACCATAGGGATGATTACTCAATCCATCTTGTTAATTTCCTCTTCCTTGACGGGGACGTTCCTTTGGCACCTTCATACGGTGTATATATTTTTATCAGCTTGCTCGTTATGCCCGTTTTTATAGCGGCGTTTCAGATTTTAATGAACGAAATCTCTGTATAACTGACAAATATCATTCAAAGGATTTCGTTACCATAAATAAATTAAAACATTTACTAAATTCTCTCATAGATATAAAAATTTTGTATTATAATTTTAATGTCCTTGCAATCATCTGATGAAAAACGGTAAATCATATCCTAATTTTTACGAAAACGTGGTAAATAAAGCTCGTTTAATTGACATTTTTCACAATCCTATGTTTTCTTTGACTTTTTATGATATTTAAACACTAAATCTAATTGTACGTGTTTTCATCTGTACCGTCGTTACGGAAAACTTGTTTTCTTTATCGGTAGCTTTGGGGTTTTGAACTAGCAGACAGCAAATGCTAGTACTCTTTCGATTGTATCATGTATTAGTTTTAATTATATTTGTTGATTTTTAGTATCGATATACAGTGTTAAATCTATTTCAACCGATTTTGGTCGTCTGTTTTGGAAGATTCTTGTTTCTGATTGGCTGATACATTTGAAAATCTTCTCTAAAACCGCTAAATGGATGAATATTTGATTTGGAGCATCTGTGGAATGTGCTTTATGAAGTTTCCTCATCTTGTCTGGATCAGACAAAAAATGTCGCCATGGATGATTCATGTTTCTTATTGGCTGATAGATTTAAAAGTCTTCTTCTCTGAAATTGCTTGGCCAGATGGGTTAATTTTTGAACTGGAGCATCAGCGGAGATACTTTTTTAAAGTTTCTTTTTTGTCTTGATCTGAAACTAAACATTGCCGCCACAGATAATTTTTGTTTCTGATTGGCTGAAACTGTTTGGTAAAATTGATTAATATTTAATGAAGAGCATACATGGAAGTTTCCTCATTTCATCCCAATGGGAGATAAACAAGGCCGCCAGACAAATCTTGTTTCTGATTGGCTGATTCATAAAAAATCGTCTCCTCTGAAACTTTTTTGCCAAAAGGCAGGTGAGCGATACAGGCTCAGCCTCCTGAGCCCCTTGTTTGATATCAGGAATCCGATTTTTTAAATCAAGAATTAGATTTTTTGATATCACAAAATATTTATTGTTTTTCATATCAATTAATTGATTTTCTGATATCAAGAAATGATTTTCTGATATCAAAAATCGAATTCTTGATATCAAAAATGATTTTTTGATTTCAAGAATTATTATTTTTGATATCAGAAAATAGTGAATAAATAGTAAAACGGCACCTCAAAAATTAATTTTTGATATCAGGAATTCGATATTCTGATATCAAAAAATGAATATTTGATTATAGAAAATGTATTATTTGATATCAGAAAATCGATCATCTGATATCAGAAATTGCTTTTCTTGATATCAGAAAATGATTATCTGATATCAAAAATAGAATTCTTTAAATCAAAAAATGTAAATGATTTTCTGACATCAATAATAGAATTCTTGATATCAAAAAATGTAAATGATTTCCTGATATCAAAATTGATATTTTTGATATCAAATAATAAAATTTTTTATATAAAAAAACCCCATTATCAGAAAATGGATTTTTTATAACAAGAAATTTGGTTTTTGATATCAAGAATTTCTTTTTTGATATCAGAAGTATGAATTTTTTATATCAGAATACCATTTACATTTTTCGATATCAAGATTTCTATTTATTGATACCAGAAAATCATTTTTTTATATCAAGAAATGCAATTTCTGATATCAAATAATCGATTTTCGGATAGCAAAAATCGACTTTCTGGTTTCAAAAAATACCCACGATTTTCTGATATCTAGTAATACATTTTTTGAAAACCAAGATTTTTTGCAATGAAAACTTAATACCCAGGAGTCCAAGTTATGTTTGCTTGAAGATGCAACCCAAAATTGAGTGAAAATTCATTTATTCGAAAAATATAAATGAATGAATCAAGACATTACGTAATCAGTTATAACACAAAGAATAAATGACAAGAATGAATGCAAAGGTGGAATTAAAAAAGAGCCCACTGAAAAAAGACTTTAAAATTACAATAATGAAATAAAATAAACTATACAATAATGGTGAAAAACAAAATTCATAATCAATACTAACAATTCTAAAATATGATAACGAAAACTAAAAGGGGAGGAAAGTGGATGGGAACTAAAAAATTTCTAAAAACTTTGGCAGCACTGTTTACTGTAGGAACATTTGATGCCGACTGACCGCGTGCTCTGATATCTAGAAGAAATCTGATCACCCCTATACCAAATAATTATTGACCAATCAGAAGGACGCATGTCCCTAATCATGCACAAAGTTTA
>JAULBM010038459.1:0-10861 GCA_032357055.1 Geukensia granosissima
CTTAAATGGATGAAACCAGAGGATTCCGAAAATCTGACAAAAAATCAAAAAGATGAG
Source organism: Geukensia granosissima (assembly GCA_032357055.1). Classification (NCBI taxonomy): domain Eukaryota; kingdom Metazoa; phylum Mollusca; class Bivalvia; order Mytilida; family Mytilidae; genus Geukensia; species Geukensia granosissima. The sequence continues at coordinate 58 of JAULBM010038459.1, forward strand.
CAGCGAACATCCTTAAAGAACAAAAAAACAACGATATCCTCTTGTCTTTAGATTTTTGGTTTGGTACGAGCACAATAAAAATACTGCGGGTTTAAATATGTGTTATCGCTCCAATCTCCACATACAATCATATAGGTGTGACTAAACGGCAAAGAAAACAAAAATTGTATTGGATTTAACTTTGGATCAGATAGAATAACATGTATAACAAATAAAACAAGATGCACTGACCTCGAAAACGTATTCACTATTTCTGTTGTCTTGTTTAAAATGAAATCACATCAATGATTTTAAAAGAACAAAAGCTTGCATCAAATCTACGACTTTTTTACAAAACATTTGTTGAACAAATTGCAAATTACTGGAAGCTAGCTCGGTATGCTTATCTGGACGACAAACGACAAAGCATTCAAACCCATAACACTTTCCAGAAGATATTTCCTATTTTAGAATTGGCATATTAAGACAAATTTCAACGGGGGTGCTAGAGTTCCTTTTGCGAAAAATCTTACTTCCCATTGGAGCAACCTGGATGTGAATGGGAAGTTTCCAAGTTGCCAATCCGGCATGACAAGTTTGACCCTGAACGTTTACTATCAGCGCAAAGTACAATAAGATAAAGAAAGTATATAAAGATTTAGTCCAGTATCATCAAGAACATTATGATCAAATATATTGGCATGTAAGTAGCTCCTATAAAAATAATCAAAACCTGTCGATGAATTATATCGTGTTGTCTCACCGAGCTCCTTTCGAAATGAAGTTCAGGGTATGAAGCAGACTTAAGGATGTTTGTTGTCATTAATCATATTAATTGCAAGCCTAGTTGGAAATATATCACCATATCTAACATTAATCAGTGAAAGCTTTTTACGAAAACTTAAATTTGTAAAAATAAGGGACAATAAAATTTTCCAATATTTTAACTTGCATACAGTAAAACGGCTTTTATATGCTCTTATTTATTATCGGGTACTGGAACTGTTGTATGTTAGAAAGATACATTGTACATCTCTCAAACATTGCGCCACAAACTGTATATTCCATGGTTTGGTCCATGAATGTAACTACAAAATTTTGAGTAATCTTCCTATTTTTGGCCTATAGCGGGTGTGATGGAGTTAAATCCAGAGGAGAACTTTGCACAAAGATAAATTTGGCTTGTAAATATTTGATTTAAAATCACGTTTGTTTGAGCTTCAGATAATATCTCAGGCATATCGCTTGCAAAAACTGGTCAACCCATAGTTAGGATAACGTGTCTAGGTAAAGTGGCATATCTTCTTGCGAACTGTTTCTTTCACGAGCTAGCACGTTAAAGCCATAATATGCACGCGATATTTGCAACTGGACGTTTAGCAGCATTTATTCAGGTCAGGGTTAAAAGAAGCCGGAGCATTCAGAAAGACCTACTGACCTCGATCAGGTCTCTGACTAAATATGCATTCGAACGCTCCCTTATTGGTACATTTCAAGGTCAAGCCCGAACTAGATGATATAGGACTAAAATGATCTTCACACATACAAGTAATTATTAACCAACACCACTTGGTCCCGAATTAAAAAATCAAAATGGGCAAAGACAATGATTGACTGTTGATTGACTGTTTGATTGTTCGATTGATTGTTATTAAACGTCCAACGGCAAATATTTCATCCATATTCAGAACGAAAACAGTTTCTATATTTGTTATAACATTTTTTACTTCCTTTTATATTGGCATTTGCACACCTCATGTTTTACTTTTACTTTAAATGATATTCAAACACAAAATCCAAATGGACGTAATTATATTGACACCGCAGTGAAGGAAAACTGGGTTTCCTGATCGGTTGCTTTTGGGTTTTTTACTAGCAGACAGCAACTGCGAGCACACTTTTGAGGTCAATACTTTCGTTGTATCTTGCATTAAGTTTTAATTATATTTGTTTTTTGGTTTTCAGTATCGATCTCAAGTGTTAAATCCATTTCAACCGATTTTATAGTGTGTTTTTTATTTCTGTTTTGTCACACCACTGTCCCAGGTAAGGGGGAGGGAAGTGAAGTTCAGGGTAACCAACCGTTTTAACCCCGCCACATACTAATTTGCCTGTCCTAAGCCAGGAACATGTAGTCCAGTGTTTGACGTTGTTTAAAAGTCATTTATTGCTGTATGTTCGTCATTTTTGCAATAGATTAGGTCAATTGTCGTCTTTTATACATAGTTTCACATTTTGTATTTTGGGGCCTTTTACAGCATCCGTTATGGTATGGACTATGATTCACTGTCGAAGGCCATAATGGGAGCTGTAGTAGATTAAATTCAACATTTGGTGGGTGGCTGTCTCATGGGCAATCATGTCATATCTTCTTTTTTTATAGTCCATTTGACAGCTATGAAAATGTGGAAAATAAATAAATAAAATTCAGAATCGTCCTCAATTTCAGAAAGATGTACACATTTCAGTTTTATTTCTTAATACACAACTAGACTGAATTAACCACCAAAATTTGCCATTCAGTTTGAAAGTTCTCCATAAGCCTTAATAGTTAAATGTGTTAGTTACAACCGGAGGCGATTAGAAGCAAGTGTGGTTAGTTATTTTCTATGATGTAACTATTTTCATTTACATATAAAAATATAAGGAATATGGTTACATCGGACACCTTTTAATTAATAGAAACACCGGTCAAGATGAAAAATAATATTTAATATGAAATCGTCAATTTAAAGTTCTCTTGACCTTGCATTTAAACACCAGTTCAACTTTAAATAACAACAATATACTAACTGAAAAAAGCTTTTGTAAATCGAGTTTTTCAAAGTTTCATAATGAGTGAAACAATCATGCCCGTGGCCAGAAATGTTCAAAGGGGGGTTCGAAGCGATCTTCACGGCCGGGAGTTTGGTATGTTCAGTGCAAATACTGCAATCTAGCCCTTTCCTGTCATTTTAATTTCAGAAAGTCCTCTTTTTTAGACTTTAATAGTCAAACTTCTATCTGAATTGGGAGTTAAATAGTGCTTATTGGTTTTCAAGGGGGGAGAGGGGTTCGACCTACCCTGGCTACGTGTGTGACAATACTATAATATTCATTAAGATATTTCTAGGATCTATATAAAGTATTATCATGTGACAATATTTTGAATACGGAAAGCCAGGTGAAAAGGTTAAATTTAAATTTTGTTGACTCTCTCCTTGACTGAACTTGATAACCAGGATATTATGACTTATTGCTACGGAAAACTTTTTTATTTCCTGACTATTTTCACTAAAATTTTCTGTCCAGATATGTATTCATTTATCTATAACATAATTTCAATCACAATGAAAGTCGAGCAAACGATGTATTTTTAAAGAATTAATTTCCCTATTTTCACAGTATTCATACGGACTATACCGAACAAACATATATAAGGGGTTAGCTTGGGGTTAAACCAGGAAATTGTCAGTGGACATGTTGACAATTTGGGACAGTTTAGGTAGGGGCGAGAAATAAATCCTAAACAACTGGCCAACAATGACCACTCGTTAAGCTACAAAGGGATTTTTATCTTGCTAAGAGCGTAACATTCTCCAAGAACGGAGCACGGCGGTAACGTTCTTGTCCGAGAATTTATACAGCCCGCCTAATCAACGTCACCCTTGTTGTAACTGCAGTGGAAAAACCAAGAAGCTTAAATTCAAACCCCGGATACAATCGGGATGGCAGAATCTTTTTTTATGCACCCCACTCATTATTTCTGTGAGGCAATTGTGGAGTAGTCTTAATCCATACATGAAACTATATATGTCACATGTTTTCATATGTCCGAGTTTTACCCTGAAACCAAAGGGATTAACTGTTTAATAATGTCGACTATAATAAATTAAAAATTTAAACCTTGACTCGGCGAAAACTTCTGTCATTATATATTTAAGTTGCGTTTTTGGGTTAGATTTTAACTGTTTCTCCAATGGCAAAAAGAGTTTTATAATATCAACAGTCAAACTCACTATCAAAACAGAAAAAAAATCCTAGCTTTGCATATATTTGTAAAATTTAAAATTTAAAAATATCAAATTCTTAATGTAAGAAAATTCTCACCATCATTTCAGTTTATTTATCAATTTTCAAAATAATATAACGTATTTTGCAAAAAGGTTGAATTATATTCTTTAAGGTAAGAAAATTTCATTCGAGTGCTGAAAAAAGTCTTAGCGTATTAGTCTAATGAGATTTTGGGTATATATTCGAATCTTTGATAAATTTAAAACCATGCTCAGAATTTTCAAAATTAAATATTAAGAGTTTTGGGGCTATTTGACCGATTTAGAGCTTTTCACGAGGAGTGGTATTCCACCCTTGTTAAAGCCTTGTGGAGACCGCTAGATTTGTAAATTCCCCTTTTTTTCTCGTAGTTGGAGTGCAGTTTCCATATTTTTCATTTGCAAATTACATTACCTCCTTGAGGATGACAGATGAAAACACCAGCATTGCAACCAAAGGTAACCAGAATCTATTAATTCATACCACAAAACTTTCTGCACTAATTTTTTGTCAATTAATTTTACCATTGTTTTTTCCGAAACATATCATATGACGTCTTCTGAGGGCTATCTTCATTCAAAATTAAACGTCAGCTTTCTAAACGTCATAATTGATTGTACTATTGTGATAATTAAGTATAATATGAACATAAAAACGACAAGTTAAACTGCTTTGACCTTACAAACAAACATCCTAATAAATCACCAAATCTTAAGAGATAGTCATTGCAATAAATTTTAGGCATAACCTGTATATTTTTATATTTTTGATTATGGTGTTTTGCTGGTTCAATCTGGTTTTGTTACTACTCCTTCCACCCAGTGACGAAATTGATCAACACTATAAAAGAAAAAAAAAATATAAAATAATTTCAATTAAGTTGATGTTAACACTAAACAGGTAAGATTTCCAATTGACTGAAACAATCTCACTATAATTTGGTTGATAGCATTTTATTTATTTTTAAAAAAATGAATCAGCCAAGGTGCTTGGCTATTATATTTATAATTTATATTAATATTTGCATTGATTCACATTGATCAACGAATATGGAAATTTGTACAATCGAAAATTTTATGAAGTTTGTTTTATTAGAAACAAATTGCAACATGTCATGAATGTTGAATTTTTATTTTTTTAAATAATGACCAAGGTTAAAAAAAATGAAGTTTGCAGAAAATTCCTGATTGTGTTATTGATTTTATCGACCTTATTAGCCCATTAACTGTATATGTAATTATGTCAATGAAGGTAACTTGAAATAAGGTTTGACTGATCGTCTTATTTTTGGCGTGTCTGATGAAGGAAGATCGAGGAAAAATTCTGTACATGCAGTTAAATTTGGCATTCGAATATTTGTTGTAAACGAATGAAAGATCCTGTCATTTTAGCTTATGTTCTTTCTTTAAAATTTTAAAGTTAATAGACAATTTTTTCTCACTCGTTCTGTCTAGCGGATTAAATATTTCCGCCTGGATCGTTGGTGCCTTTGGATTCTGTTAACAAATCAACAAACTGAAAATAGTGTTGTCAGCTTTTATAACATAGAGAATGCGTAATTTGCACCATTACTTTTCAAACTGTCAATATTGAGTATTTTCCTCAAATATATAATATAATAAAAATTTGATACATTTTGATATAATAACAACAACAAACAAGCGTAATAAAATCCAGCGAAAGATTAAAAGCAATGACTGGTAACACAGAAAAGGCTCCCTTTAACCATTAACATGTCAAATGGTATAAACCTAGTTTGTAAAGCCGTTTATGGTCTTTACAGAGTCCTGTTTTTTTATTTGACCGTAATGGGATCCGTAACAGTTATACTGAATGGCTGATTCATGGACAACCATACCTCATTTCCTATTTTTAAATACATTACATCTCCAGTACATTTGCTCCTATTTTCTGTTACATGTTTTTGTATCATGTACATAATTGGCTTATTACCGTAACCATGGTAACGGTTACATTAGAATATCATTACATTTATTTGGGGGGTTTTTTAAAGCCTGGCTGTTGGTATGGATATATGTGTATTTTTGAAGTCTTTAGGGAAACCTGTAGATGTTTTCAAATTATACGTTTGAGAGGACTGTCTCATATATCAACATTTCATACTTTTTTTTCTATATCTTACATTTTGTACTCAGTACAAACTTTTGAACACATAGAGTGACAAATTTTGTTGCATTAAAAATACATGCTTAAAAATATGTTTCAGTTGAACGGCAAAGATTGTGACAATGAAAGCCTCCATTATGATCTTGAACGTGGTTGTTATTTTTGCAACATTGGAACTTGTTATATGTAAAGAAGGTAAAGGAAAAGATGCTCCTGAAGCACCGGAATGGAGAACTTCCCTGGGACGTTGGGGAAAAGGTCAAGGTAGAAACGGATTAGGTAGAAAGGGACAGAAAAATGATTGCAAAAGTATGTATATGAAAAACTTTCACAACTATTTTGCCGCGAATGTATACATCATGATGTTCTCTCTTAGTGAAGTATTTTGTTTTCTAAAAATAGCGATGAAAAATGAAAGTAGCTAAAATTGGTAGTGGTCGAAAGACATGCAATATCCGAGAACACAAACAACATGAAACTGGACAAAAAACTTAACAAAAACACTTTCACCGAGATATCTGATGAATTGATTGTTTAACATATGCTAATTAACCCCGCCACATAATAATGTGCCTGTCCCAAGCCAGGAACCTGTAGCCCAGTGGTTGTTGTTGTTTTGTTTTGTTAGTCATTTATTGTTATATGTTCACCATTTTTTCTTTAGATTAGGTCAATTGTCGTCTTTTATGTATAGTTTCACAATTTGCATTTCGGGGGCTTTTACAGCTTCCGTTATGGTATGGATTCTGATTCATTGTTGAAGGCCATAATGGGACCTGTAGAAGTTAAAATTCTACTGTCAGTTGGAGGGACCGGTCTTGGAGGGTGGCTGTCTCATGGACAATCATGCCACATCTCCTATTTTTATATAAAGAACTAACTTGAAATTTATGATCTGTTCAAAATTCGACAGGGAATTCTTATCCGTCCGGAGCACCTGACCACACTCCTGTTTTGCAGTGGCGTCTCAGTCTTTTTTGTTTATTGTCTTTGTTTCCGTTTGATCTTTTATTTCAAATTTGTCTTGTCTATTGGACTATGCACTTTTGATCTCTCAAATGGGTATTCAATATTTAACTTCGTTTTTTTCTTGTGGTTTTTTTCTGTTTTAATTGTATAAATATATCTGTATTTGATACTTTTTCTGCTTTTCATATCATTACATATTTTTTAACAGTGAAATCCTCATGTTATATGTTTGATATTGCTTAAATTCAATCATCATCATGTCATATGTTTTTATTTGTAGATCCTCTGACTGGATGTCAGGGCACCGATTTGACAATCACGTGCGCATCAGACGAGCTTATAAAAATTGCTGATGCTAAATATGATGACACGGTGTCATGCACAGGTGAAACAAAGACATCTACACCCACGTGTGGTGCCGCTGACGCAACAAGTGTTGTAAGAGCTCTGTGTGACGACGAGGTCACATGTACTATTAGTGTAAACAACGTCACGTTTAACAGCTCGGATTGTGTTAATGGCACTAAAGAGAACCTTTTTGTTTTGTACAAATGTAAAAGTAAGTAAATATTTGTTGGACCTTTTATTCGTAACACACATTCCAAGCAGTGTAAAAATGACCAAAAAAATAACAACTCCTTCTTCTATATTGTCTTCTTAAAATACTATTGTTAAGATATTAAGAGATAGTTAACCTAAAATCATGTAAAAAGTTATTTTTCTTTGAGATGAAGAACAGCAATCAAAGCGCTGTTCCTTTGCTTGGAATTTACTTGTATATATTAGATTTTTGTGTCATGAATATTTACACCATATCCCCCCTTTTTTCTATTGCATATTTATCGTTTTTCTTTTGCGTGAAAAAATGCTGCCCGTCGTTGTAAGTCGGAAGACAGACAAGACCATGGCAAACAAAATGATACGAAATACAAACATAAAGCACATAATATTACACTGAAAACTAAAGCTGGAGTAACCCTAACCCTATAAAAAACTAGGGTGAGTCCAGGTGCTCCGGAAGGGTAAGCCACTTCTGCTCCACTAGTGGAACCCGTCCTGTTACTCAGTAGACAAAGCTGGTATATAGTCACAATCGATGTTAGTCACAACCGGTATATGAACGGATTTGTTTTCATGAGAGTCTGAATAATCTATTGTCATCTTTGAAATGGATATTTTGTACCTGTTAACCAAATCATGATGGCGACCGAAAAACTTCCGGAGTGATGACTCTATTCTTTCCTCGAGAAACCCTCAGTAGCTTACTTGTCAGCTACAACCCTCTATCAATAAAATCCTGATAGGAAGCACAATCCCTGGAGTAGTGTATCAATTGAGAAATATACACTCCGTATGCATATGCGGCTGGAATGTTGCTAGACATGAACGGAAAGCTTACAATCGGAAAATCAAAGTCATCCTTCTTGTCGTAAAGTTTTGTTCTTATCCTGCGCTAACTGTCAATTTCTAGGTGTAAGTCTAAGTAAGAAGCAGACCTTTCTATTTCTGAATATCTTTGATTTCAAGTTCAATGGTATAGACTAGGTCAACATTATCACCAAATTTAGAGTTATTCAATCATCTATACGGCGGAACGTGAGACAAAACGATCGAGCCAACTTCTTCTCTTTTCTCCGTAAAAGTCCCTGCATGAGGTCTGCTTCATACGAATAAAGGAATATATCACCGAGAAGGGGTTCACAACTGATCCACATTGGAACGCCGACAGTCTGTTGAAACACACGTCCGCCAAACATTACAAACATGTTGTCAATCAAGAAAACAAGCATAACGAAAATGTCATCTGAGTATTTTTTGTTAGAATCAGAGTGGTTTACAAAATCAGGTTTGTCCCTCCCTAGAACTAAATATTTGTATCTGTGTTTGCCACCTTATTTAACAAAACAGACGTGAACTAAGGCTCTAAATTTTTCTTTGAGTTTTGCATGTGGAATAGTAGTATACAATGTGGAAAAATCAAATGTTTTGATACTATTGCAAAAGGTAAGGGATCTTGATTTGAGGCATTCTAACAGATCTTTGGAATTTGTAGAATCAACATTTGATTCACGCCATTTCTAGAATGGCTTGTTTCACAGTTACTCTGGAGCCCATTTTTTACTGCTGATAACTTCAAAACTTGGAAAGAAGCTTTGTGGAGCAATTGTCAGACCCTGCAATGTAATTTGCTTGTAAGGACACTTGTGAAGCTTTGTAATCCAGTAAAGTAAAGGAAGATCGAATTCTTCCTTTTTAGTTGAAATTCCACAAGAAGAAAAAACTGACCGATGATTGTCAAAGAATTTCTTCTTTGGTAGGTGTCGTTGGGGTATATGTTGGATTGGCAAGTGAACTCTCAATACCTAGTTCCTTTATCAAGCAGTCTATATAGCGTGATTAACAAACAAAAACAATGGTGTTAGGGGCTTTATCGGCGGGGACGACAACATATTTGTCATGTAGATCAGAGAGATGTCTGGCAACACTCGGATCTTTGAAGATCGATTTCGTGTGTGTATTCATTGATCTTTTTAACTTTTGAATTCGTACTCGTATCAACGACCTCACAGCTTTCACCCATTCGGAAATGGTATTTTGTTCCTGTCCTTCGCGCCTCGCCAACTGTTTAGCGAAATCCTCGACCAAATCCATAAGGATCTTGAACTTCCAGTTTTTGGACTGAGGCTCACGCAACTTTGGCCCTTTTGGCAAACACATTCATATAGAAATGTTTTCGACAATGTTCAGGTCACCACTAATCACGTGGCCGACAGGATTATATTTGAATAAGAGAAGGTAACTCGAGGGCACGAGTATTTATATGCAGTCGATTAACCAAAATGATTTCCTTGATTTACATCGACAGTTTTTAATTTACATTAAACGTGATATGTTATTGACAAAAGTCCATCAACTTAATATGTCCAGTAACATTGTATAAGTTCACAAGAGGTTTGCAATGAAATGTTTAAAATCAATAGGTTACATCTTAGGTGAAATACAGAACGAGTATAAGATATTAATATTAATATTATTAAATATTAATCTTCGTTAAGGTATAATTTTAATCTGACGGAGCACTGATCCAAGAATATTTTTAAAAATCAATGGCATTGTAATGTTTGCTGTAAAGTCTTTAATGAGGGTAGGAATTTTGTGACTTGAAAGAATTAAGGCTTACTTTACAAGGTAAGAAAAATACAGCGATTGACGGAATTTTCTTGACCACCAACATATTTTGTTATTTCAACTTCATTTTGTGTGGAACGGTTCCTCGTTTTTCGTCATTGTGCAAGGAGTGGAAGTCATTCTTGTCATCGGTGTTTTCCTATTTTGGACTAAAATGTACATGTATCTGTTAAAGTACATCAGGCGAAATTTGCCACGACTTAAGTCAAAATATATCGAAAGTTCAGCTACAAAGTATGTCATGTAATATATCGTTGAAAAATTCCAATTTTTTGCCGCAACTAATCGTGCAATTAGAATTTTAGTTTTCCACAGCACAAAAAAATTACCCCTAAATGTTAAATTTTTGACATTGAAAAAAATTGTCTCAAAATGGCATGTTTTCATAGCTAAATATCCGCTTCAGTGTTATAGATGGAATATAGATGGAATATAATTTAACATTATTCCTAAAATTTATCTTTTATCTGTCATAAAACCACAAAAATAAACATTTTATCATGTCTTG
>JAULBM010038470.1:0-10861 GCA_032357055.1 Geukensia granosissima
TAGGAGTACATGTCAGTCTGCCACATGTCTTTTGTCCTTGACCTCAATTTCATGGTCCATTGACTAGGGTCAAGTTTGCATGCTTAGGTCTATTTCTCATTTACTATCAGTGGTAGATCAACAATATTGGGTGTTGTAATTGATTATTAGGAGTAAATGTCAGTCTGCCACATCTCTTTTGTCCTTAACCTCAATTTCAGGGTCCATTGACTAGGGTCAAGTTTTCATTCTTAGGTCTATTTCTCATTAAGTGGTAAGTCAACAATATTGGGTATTCTTATTAGGTGGAATTTACTAGAGTAAAATAATGTGAACCCTCACGTTGAAAGTTGTTTAGATAGCACATTTGTTAGGTGTAAAATATCATGTTTTTTAACAGGAAGACTCAGTTTATTACTTTATGCTTTGTAATAAATATATTCATGTTTCTATGAAGTTGTTATATGTTATCTTTGTGATATATTAATTCATTCTGATTTTGATGGTTTTTTTAGCATTTGATTCCTCTAAATGAGAGCTTTCAGTTGTGTGTCACCGGATTTTCATTATCTTTTACCATTCTCCAGCTAAAAGGGGCCAAATTAGTTGGGGTGGGGGATGGGGGCAAAATTCACTTTCGTGTAATAAGGAAAAATTTTATTTTCCACACGATTTAGATGTTTTTTTCCCAAATGATTCCTAATGAAAAATGCAACAAAAGTTACTTTAGGCAATTTTTGGTAAAATTTGCCGTTTTTTTATAAAAGGGGTTAAAGGGTTTAAAAATTGTGATTTTGCAGGAGGTAAGAAATTTTTATTTTTCAACCAATTTGAGGGTTTTTTTTTTTGCATTTGTTTCCTCTCAATGAGAGCTTTAAGTGTTTAGTCAACAGATTTTCTTTATCTCTTACTTTCGAGCTAGAAGGGGACAAAGTGGGGGGGGGGGGGGGTGGGGGGAAATATTAATATATTGAATAATGTGGAAAAATTGTATTTTCATCTGATTTTGATGGGGTTTTCTCCAAGTGATCCTTATGAAAATTTAACAATAGTGACACCAGTTTTGAGGATAATTCAAGTCAAATGATAACTTATTCAGTCATATTACTGTGTCAAGCAAATTATTTAGTCCAACAAAATACTGTGTCCACACTTACCCAACAGTTCATTTGTTCACCTTTCACATGTCAACATGCTGAGGTCATATCATGCCGTGCTTGCGAAGCACCCGAGTTAAATATACATGCAGAAGAAAGCCCAAGTTTTATTTTAAGTCTACATTTGGCAGATATTGAATTTAGTGAAAGTGGCAAAGCGGGGGGTTTTTACTTGGTGATCTGTGCTCACAGTATTTCTAGTTTAATTTAAAAGTGCCATTAATGAAATACCATTATTTTGGTGTACACCACAACCAGAAGGCAACATCGGCAACAGTTGAAAATAATAAGAAACCTAGCAATGACTTGTATATCCTTCATCTGTACAGGTTTTGTAAACTATTAATAAGAAATCTTTTTTACACACACACAATGAGATGCCACTGCAAAAAATACCATTGTAATTTGCACAACATTAAAATTTTTTTTCTAAATTTAGAGTATATATATTTTATGTTATGTCTTTTTAGTCACAACAATGATGTTGCAAAGTTTTTGAAAGATCTTCTTGACTTAAAGATTAAAATTCCAAATGGTACCCCCAACAAACAGGTACAGTAAAACTCTAATAAAACAAACAGGCTAGAAGAAAATTTATGAATTTACAAAATTTTGAATTGTCCTGTCAAATGCTTAACATTTATATTTTTAGAAAAAAGGTAGTGTTTTCAATGAACTCAAGGATATTCCATTTAAATTTCTCTGGAAGGGGGATTACTGTTTGCCTTAAAATTGGGCCTGATAACCCAAGCAACATACTAAAAATAAAGTGGGAGGGATATTTAAATGGAATAGCCCTTAGATTACAGGTACAGTTTAGTTCACCTAGAAATCCCAATAAACCTGAAGCTTTTTCCAGATAAGGTTGCCAGGCCAGTTGTCAGCCACCTGTTTTATATAAGTTAAATTGTTACATATTGTTTCACATCATCAGTCACGTAGCTGTCAACAAGCAGCAACAGGTATGCCAAGCAGAAACTTCAACCATAGTACAACTAATGACCAGCTACTTAACTTTCCCTTGACGCAGTGACCCACTGCAACCAGCCCTGCTGCAGTGTGATGAGGTAGGACCCGGCCATGAAAATCACTTCACAGCGGAACTGATCTGCTCTGCTCAGTACCATGGCCCTGAAAAGTGCTGTTGTAGTCTAAATAAATCCAAAAAAATATAAAAGTCACCTCCAATGATGACAGCTTAAACAATGACCTTGAACATCCAAGTTACATCAACTCAACCAAGCCTTCTCACTAAATTATTACAACAACATTTCCAACGACAAAAATTATATCAATACCATATGTTCCGCCTGGGACAGTCCAACTAAGAGCATTAATTGCTGTGTAGACGTTAAAAACCATCAACCACCACCACTATATGTGTTGAAGGATTGGTCATTCTTCGTAGTGCTAATAGATAGATACAGACATAAGAAATATTCTCTTCCATGGTTTTTTTTTTTTAATTGTGAAATATTGTACAAAAAATCTAATTGAAAAGGTTTTTAATTTTTCCTAGGGCAGTGAAACAACAGTGAATGAACAAAGACCAAATACCTCTACAGGATATTCAAAGAATTCTCCTGTACAGAGGAAGAGAAAGTCATCTGGTAACAGGAAGTCGCCTGTCAACCGAAAGTCACCAGTTTTACCACCACAACATCAGGTGTTTTCTAAATCTGAGATCAAACTACAGCAAATTTGGCAAACCATACATAAATTCTGGTAAGATTTTAGGGTTTTCTCTTCATCTACAACTTGGAATTTTTACTTATCTACAACTCTTTACAGTTGATATGAACAATGTTTTGAAGTAAAATAACAGAATGAATGACTAAAATTGATGTAACCCTTCATTGATGAACTTGTCTTTTTCTTGGTATGTCTTGGAATGACCTATTGATGTAAAAGCTAGTTTTGAAAAGTTAAGCATTACCTTGGTTTTGATAATATTTATTTTTTTGGACAGACAAAAAATGGTTAAGATGTTTAATTTGCTGGTAAACTTTTATTTCTTTATGAAATTTGAATCACCGACCTTTATTTAATCAGTGATCCGAATTGACAAAGGACATTTAGGGTACATATTGACCAAATCAAAAAAGGGTGAAAAATCAGCAACACAAAAGACGATTTTAAGTTTCAATTTGAGATTCTTTTTTAAACTATTTTCAAAATGATACAAGTATAACTTTTATTCAGATGAATTATGAGTACATAAACTGTCATTTAACATTAAGATCTTTAGTATCTGGTATAACCTCTGCGCTTCCAGTATAAATGTTCAACACGCCTCCTCATTCCCCTGACCAAACGCCAAAGCCTATACTGTGGAAACCTCTGCCATTTGGCCATAAGAGCGACCCGTAATTCATTCAGGTTTTGACATATCAGTTGTCGCTGATTGATTTTACAACCGATAAAGTCCCATGCATGTTTGATCAAGTTCATGTCCGGTGACATGGAGGGCCATGGAAATGTTTCAAAGTCCCTTACAATCCATGCTCGATGTGGCTGAGCGTTGTCATCTTGGAACACTGGTCTGTCTGCAAGTGCATGATTCTGAAAATGAGGCAGAAACGGGCTGTCCAAGATGTCATCTCTGTATTTTTGGCCATTCAGTGTACCGTCAATAACCTGTAACAGAAGCTTACAGTCATTTGAAAAGCAGCCCCACATGGTTATGCCACCACACCACAAGCAGTAGTTCCATGAACATTGTTGCTGTTCAGTGCTGTAATCTGTTCCCTCCAAACACACATTCGACCATCCACAGGCTTCAACAGGAACTGGCTTTCATCGGACCAATAAATTTGCTTCCAACTCCGTAGGTTCCAGTGAGGATGGAGTCTACACCACTGTAGGCGTGCCTGGCGGTGTCTACGAGTTAATTCTGGACGCAAATGAAAACTATGCAGCCTGCGAACAACAGTTATGCGCTCACCAATCAGCCACATACCTCTCAATTGCACTGCCATTGAAAATGGCTGTAATCTGGCTTGACGATTAAGATAACGGTCTTCTCTATGGGTTGTTTTACAGGGTGGACCGGATCTTGGCCGGTCTTTGACAGTTCCTGTGTGTCTATTGCGTACTGAAAGTCTGCAAATTACAGAATTGTTCACTCCAAAATCGGCTGCTATTCAGCGATTACTTGGGCCGGAGCTGCTCATGCCAACTGCTTGCTAGTGTTTGGCGATACCCATTTTCCGTCTTACCATTTCAAAAAGCTTTTTCAAATAACCATTAAAGGAAAGATGTACGTGTAATCAGTCAAAACAATTTTGAGTTAAATTTGAACGCATGATTTTTTGAAACCTGATTTAAATGTTCAATGATTTATCGATTGACACCTTTCGTGTATTTTTCATAAAGGTTATGATGGTCAATTTCATGTACATGTATTAAATGTTACTAAATTACTAGAAAAAATATATTGGAAAATACTTTGTCGATGCTTAAATGTTGGCAGACTATACACATAAAAAATTCAGTATTTAATACAGAAAATGCTACATTTCATGTTGAAAACAGTCAAATATACCCTTTCGTTTTGTCAAAATGACGAAAAGTATATAAGAAAAAGTCAGGAATTATTAAAAGAGAGATCGTTAAACAGCATTTTCACAACAACTTATTATTGTTTCACAAAATAAAAAATTGGGGCAAAATATGGGGCTTAACGCTCCTTTCGTGCTATTTTCTAATGTTTCAAAAATAGTGAGATACAACCAATTTTTTTTTACATCCCTTTATATATCTTGAACAAAACAATATCTTTTTAAGTCGGTTTATTCAAAATAAAACTATCTTGAAGAAAAATATTCTACCGATTACTTTCAAGAAAGAACTAGTCCACATTGAAACTGAAAAGTAACTGTTTTGTTACTGAAAAGTCGATTTTAAAAACTTTATTGGACAATAAAAAACACAATAACTTCAAAATCAAACATGCCGGCAAACCTTCAAATACAATCCTGTTAACTCCCAAATTATTACAAGACACGACATGACAATATATAATTCGAACAGACTTACGCGACACTATTTTAACAATAACACTTATTTAAAAAAATAAAAAATAAACAGATTTTTTTCCACATTAAATTTAAAATCAAATATTTACAAGAATTCGAATTCATTAAATACTTTAAATTATGACAAAATAAATTAACATCAAAGTATTCCTCAAAGTATTTTTTCTGCATTTTATATTTTTAAATTGAAGGCGTTTGCAAACAGCTAAGAAAATTGCCATTTTTCGTTTAAGAACCAGTGTCAAGAATGAATAAAACTTTAGCAATTCACCCCCGAATTATTTGTATGCTTCGACCATTCCTGGAAAATAATTAGAATTAGATATTTTTTTATACTGAATGAATATAAAACAACATATTTACCTTAATTCGGGATAAAAATGTATGATGTTATTTTTGGTCAAATTTAAAATTATATATAATAAGTATTTTTAACACTAATTGACCTCTGACACGAACTTCTCTTGTGACGTTAAGTAATTCATTACAATATTAATCCGTGTATGTTTCATTTCAGGAACCACATTTTACGCGGGCATTATACAATATATGCGCAGTATAAAATGACAAATAGATGAAAATAGATTTAGGTAATGTTTTTGTTATAAAAAAATAATGCCAAAATAATAATGAAAAATGTCAATAAAAGTGCATATAAGTTCTTTTGAATGATTTTTCAAAAGCAAAATTGTCGAGGCACACTATTTTTAAGAATATCATTACAGTTTGTTTTATTGCTTAAATAAGTACAAGTATGCACAAAATTCCCCAAATAAAGGAAGTATTTGTTACCACTGCTGGTAAAATGGTAAAGTATTGCTGCCGGTAAATAATTTTATTATTTGGAAAATTTCAAATTATTTTATCGAAAATGAAACACATAGCATGATAATTGTTATGTTTTTTTAAATTTTTTAATGAAAATAAAATCCTTGACTTTAACATGTATTCCCATTGATCCCAACAAGTGGTTAGAATACACACCATCAAAACGCACCACGCTACCACGACCACGTAACTCATGTATACCTCGCACATTTATCTTTTGATTAACATCACCATGCCCATTTTATTCGCGAGTTATCCTGATCAGAACACCCACTTAACTTCTATATTAGGATCACCATGCCAACCCAACTTCTCTATCAGGACCAACGTGTTCATTTAACATTTTTATTAACACAACATCACATACACTTGAAATGCCCATTAGAATTTGTGTGTAGGTGTGTGTGTGTTGGGGGGGTGGGGGGGGGGGTTGGCTACAAGAATTGTTCGGCGCAAGCCAATGTTTTTATTTTCAACTTTCACATAGTATTACAGTTGATCACGGCAAACCTAGTGTCTAAGTATTTATCTTAAAATTGGTTTGTGCATGAATATTCATTTGCACCTCTTGGAAGGACTGAATAATTGTTTCCAAAAACCTCCTTCCCCACAGAATATCGAATGGTCGTCCACTTAACTCCTGAATTAAAAGTCATAACAAGCCAATTCATCTCTTTCTGTGTCCCGATCACCACAACCGCTTACCTTCCGTATATGGATAACTACGCCCATTGAACCTGCATCATGATTACCACGCCTACTTGTCTTCTGCAAAAGGGTCACCACACCCGCTTTTCTCATTTGTCAGATCGTCACTACATCAGGATCGAGACCACATCTACATAATCTGTATCTTGATCATTACACTGATTGAACTTCTTGATAAGTATAACAACGTCTACGTCAAGTTCACTTCTTCATTAGAACCAGCATTACCACTTCACTCATGTTTTCAACCCTGTATCAGGATGACCAGGCCATATTATCTCCTAATCAGGATCTTAATTCACACCAATTTAGTTCTGGATTAGGCACTTGGAGGATACTTGAACTGAAGATAATAATTGTTGAAAGATATCGCATCTTCAAGTCAAATTTTAACTACTGAAAGTTAATGAATGGGAAAAAATAATAATAGTTTTTTGTTTTCAAATGTTATAAGTAAGAAAGGGGAGATATTACTGATAGTACTGAAAGGCTTCGAAACGTACTGGTACTTTGTTAGGATCTTTAACTTCTTACACTACTGATGAGAGGTTATTCCTTGAAATGTACATATAGCAAATTAAAATTTATAATAACCATTGAAGAGGGTGGTACAGTGGGGGACCACGACCGGACGTACGAGAAATAAAATGTCTAATCACGAGGAACGAAAAATTCGAAAATGGCTTGCACGTTCCATTTTGATGTAAACACGCGAAACACGACATATAACGACCCTGTAGCACGAAAAAACGTGAAATAAAAAGTCGGTAAAAACGTTGCACGAAAATAACCCTGTACCACCCTCATTGAACACTTGTGTGGTTTCATGATTATACGAGACAGCATAAAGCAAGCTGTAAAACGCTACAAAAATTAAATGTGATGATATTCAAAAGTAAATAACCGGTCAAAAAGTATACAATGTAAAACAAGCAATACTTAAAATAAAAACATAAAAATTTTCTTGTAAACTTATATTCAGAAAAAATTGACGATGACATTATAAAATTACAATGGACATTATTTTGACAATTTACGTAATTATGGTTTCAACTGGCGGAATGGTTTGATAAAAATTAACATTTGTAAAAAGTAAACAAACACGGGTGAAGGTCATCAAGTGTTGACAGAAACTTAGGAACTGTTATTTCTGGCTGCCCCTTTGGTGTCTTCGCATTTCTTTTTCCACAAACGCTTGACTTATTAATACAACCATCACATACACTTGAAATGCCAATCTTTTGGTTTCACGTTCCGCTATATAGATGATGTCCTTTCACTGAATTACTCTACATTTGGTGAAAATGTTGACCACATCTATCCTATTGAACTTGAAATCAAAGATACTACAGAAACAGAAAGGCCTGCTTCTTACCTTGACTTACAACTAGAAATGGACAGTAAGGGCGGGTTAAGAACAAAACTTTACGACAAGAGAGATGACTTTGATTTTCCGATTGTACACCGTTCATGTCTAGCCATATTCCAGCCGCACCAGCATACGGAGTGTATATCTCCCAATTGATACGCTACTCCAGGGCTTGTGCTTCCTATCAGGATTTTATTGATAGAGGGTTGCAGCTGACTATTAAGCTACAGAGCCCAGGGTTTCTCAGGGTAATGATTAGAGTCATCATTTCGGAAGTTTTTTGGTCGCCATCATGATTTGGTTGATTGGTACGAAATATCCATTTTACAGATGACAATGGTTATCTTCCGACTGTAATGAATACAAATCCGTTCCTATACCGGTTGTGACTAACATCGATTATGACTATACACGGCTTTGAATACTGAATAATACAACGGATGCCACCAGTGGAGCAGGCGGTGCTAACTTTTCCGGAGAACCTGAACTCCCCCTGGTTTTTGTAGGGTTCGTGTTACTCCAGCTTTAGTTTTCACAATAGTGTTGTGTGTTCGGTGTTTGTCTTTCGTTTCATTTTGTTGGCCATGGTCTTGTCTGTCTTCCGTCTTAACGATTTCTGTCTTCTCCTTTGGTATCTTCGAATTCCTTTTATAACCGTCATTACACATCCATTTTTATGATTGTAAGCGTTATTGTGACGGCAAGGTCAACGACGGTAGACAGACGGACAGGGAAATTAAAATTTACACACTCTGGTTGCGCTTTCTTAATTTTCGCACTTTAACTATTCATAATCTATATTTATAATTTTTGTTAAGATAATTGACGTCAGTATCTACTGATTTAAAATAAACTTAGTTTGTTGATGCATATTAATTAAATCGTTGAAGGACACATTTTGTTATGTAATCAATCTTCAATCTCAGTTTTTGACCTCGCGGCAGGTAAAAGGTACGAATGCAGTAAAAAGGAATACAGCTGTCATAATATCTTACTTTACGTAATTTGTGGTTGGCAACGTGCTAACACGGATGTTAACCCTCCACAATTTTCACTGCGTATAAATCGAGCCGCTGAATTGTTTTGCTTTTCAAATTATCCCTTACTGCAAGTTTAAAAATAGTATAATCTACATACAAAGTACAAAATAGTTTTAAAAGCAGGACATAAAAATAGATGTATATGCCAACCATATTATACTCCATATAAGGATACAAAACCTAAGACGGATATCTTTCCAAGTAACAAACCCTCAAAAAACCAAATAATGGAAGGGCGCTAAAATAAAAGCATTTATACAAATGACCGGAAAGGCTTTCATCAAAATATGATTACGCTTAACGCTTTTATGAACCTATCAAACTTTCACAAAATGGGCATTCATGTTAGATAATCATTTTTCAAACATACGTGATAGTTACATGTTTAAATCAAAAATATTATTTGATTCCTACGCAATCGCTATTTTGAATATTATTATGGCGTCACCAACGACTTCGTCGTATGGGAGCTTTTTCATGTTTGAATTATGTGATCTATTGGATTATAAAATATTTTATTGCAAGTCATTTAGGGCAATCAGAATGCGGATACTTATTACATAACAAAAAAAAAATCGAATAAACATCTTCAGTACAGGTAGAAACAAAAACAATAGAAAGACATGTACAAAGTGTTGAAAAAACCCCAAAATACCATTTCCCCCTCCCCAATACCCCCCCCCCAAAAAAAAGAAAAAAACGAAGAATATATGCAACCAATAAACAAGGTAATTCTTTCATTTATGAAAAAGAATCATTCAGCGGCAGGATATGTGAAAAGTTTAAATGCATCATCATTAAAATTAATATCATTTCTGAACTTTAGTTGTAACTCATGGCCTGGTGATTGCAGTCCTGCAGCAGAAGTAGGGCCATCTTAATAGGCAGCCCATACAACAAGCTAAGATTTGAATAAATACATGGACCAAAAATACCTCGAAAACGAGAAAAAATCCCTCAAAACATTAAAATCAAACCAAGAAAAAAGATAAGTTAGTCCAAGCAAATATTCGAAAATAACTGAAATCAGGCTCAAAATGCTTTACCAAGCCTACCAACAAAAGAGGTAAACATAAAAAAAAATGGTTGACCAAACAAAACGGTATGCCATGTAAATTAATACATTGTATATATAATATTGTATATATAATAACAATTGGAAAAATTGACAATAGATGGCAATATCCTAATAAACAATTTTCTATTTAAAATAAGAAAACCGTCTGCTTTTAAAAAGTCTGGTTATAAACGCAACAGAATACATATCGAAATCGCCAGGTAATAAGTAGTAAGTATACTTGAAATTATATTATTAAACAACAGGTGTCTTTTCCATTTTTAACTTCGATTCGAGTTGCAACTACCACCAATTGTGACTCACCACATCCTTTGCCTACCAAGTATAACAATAATAAGATACCACAAATGTTGCAGTAGCTAATTATCCTTCAGAATCATTTAAGCCATCGCAAAAGCTGCCTTAATGCATTTTTGGACACCTGGCTCTAATATTAAACTAAGTATCATTTCATAAACGCCATTAGTGAAGTTCCTATCGACGTCTCACATAAACGCTCCCAATTTTTTGAAGTTTTTTTTTGTCGTTAACCTGTCAAAGCTCATAACGTTGTTTCTGGTGTGTCGTAAGATGGCAAATCTAGGTTAACACTGTGACTTTGAGATGAAGAACAGCAATCAA
Source organism: Geukensia granosissima (assembly GCA_032357055.1). NCBI lineage: Eukaryota > Metazoa > Mollusca > Bivalvia > Mytilida > Mytilidae > Geukensia > Geukensia granosissima. The sequence continues at coordinate 10,818 of JAULBM010038470.1, forward strand.
AGCGCTGTTCCTTTGCTTGGAATTTACTTGTACATGTGAGATTT
>JAULBM010038481.1:0-10861 GCA_032357055.1 Geukensia granosissima
TACTTTGAAGTGTCATTGAAAATCACTCTTAAATAAATGGTGGAGAGACGTGAAAAGACATAAAAATTCCAAGGAGTAGAGAATGTTATATTATATTGTTAGCAAATGATTAATAGATTTTTTCTACAATCAGGATAGTTAAAAGCAAACTTAATCAAGATTGTTAAAAATACTATTATCAATGTTTAAACCATGTAAGATTTTGTTTTTCTGATTACTTTTTTGGGGTGATACTGTCGTTATAAATTGAAAAAATGTCCGAAAGCCCAAGTTAAATACCGACCATCAATTCAATAAAAGTCCGCTAAACACTTCTTAGCGGTAGTTTTAAAAATGAAAGTAGTAAAACCACTTTAAGAGGAAGCGGAGAAAACCGATGGGCCAGACAAAATGTAAAAGTTAACAAAAACGGCAATCCCGAATACAAACCGCAAAATAAGAGAACATGCATTAACGCTTTCACCTTAATAAAGAACACATGAAGAAAAAAAAAGGTTTGTTTTTTCATACGGATGAAATATTCGTTAAATATACCAGTTAAAATATGAACAATTATGATAAAGACTTTCTGAATACGACCGACTTTTTGAAAATAATATTGATATTGTGAAATATTAAGATATATCGTACAAAAATAACAATATATTACAATTATATATGCATTTAGCATTACTCACATACCATGCCAGTAGCCAGACATTTTCAAAGGAGGGTTCGACGGCCGTGTGTCTGGCAAAATCGTCTAAGTTAGCCATTTCCTGGGACTGTTTTGCATTTCAGAATGTCCTATTTTTAGACTTTAATAGTCAAACTTCAATTTGAATCGCGAATTTAATAGTGCTTATTGGTTTTTGAAGTCCGAACCCCTCGAACCCCCCCCCCTGGCTACGATATGCACATAAGATATATAATATAAAGAGTAAACGAAAGATTACTAAAGTCAGACAAAAGGAGAAAGTCGACAGACACAAGTCGGATGTAACATATCAATATTTAAAAATAAAAACAAACATACTTCTATGAACAATGGCGAGCCCCGCCAAATATCTGACGGTAACCTCAGGGCAGATGTGTACAGCCCCTGGTCCGGAAGGGTACATGTATACAGTTCCTGGTCATGGACCACAATTTTTTGCCGTAGTGCATTCTTTGGGAATAATAGCAAAATTTGACTGTATTTTAAAAACATTGCAGCATTACAAACTGGACCATCTTTCTTTATTTAAACTACACAAATACAGGGCCAGCTAGATATAATATTTGAATTATAGAAAAATCTAACTCAAAATAATGGCCAAAATGTGTCTGTGGTGGGTAAGTTCTTTCAACACTTTTCAAACATTCTAAAATTTGACTTCATTGACAATGGCCGTATAAAATCCTCTGTCAGACTGACAATTTTTTTTTTCAAAAATCAAGTACTTTGACGCTTCTTCTCCACATTTAAACTCAGAAAGTTCAAAAATATACAAATAAAAAGTAGGTAAAAGAAAATGGAAAAATATACTATTTTAAAAGGAGAACTATTCGTGGATGCAAATAAATAGCGGTCCAGTACATCCTGTCTCTTTAAGGACACCCGCCACATTGTCCATTTTTCAATCCGGTATTAGTCATTTCAAGTATAAAATCAGAAATTTGACAACTGATTTGATGAGCTCATAAGGGAAATTCCGATTATACATAAATATACCTAAAGGAGATGTTTTTCATAATTCTGTAGTGCAAGAAACATTTGTGGGTCTCACAGGTCCAGATATAGTTGGCACAACTTTATTTCGCTGAGTTCTGATGTGTTTGAGACACGATAAAGATTCTCTGTATCCCTTCCTCATATCTTTGTTAAGAAATCCGTAAAGAAAACTGTTTATGCAACTGCTCAGATAGCACAGGTAAAACGACACTGTGTGGAAGGCTTCTGGGAAGTCCGACCTCTGTCCATAAGATAAGGATGCTGCTGGAATAAACAGAACCAAATACGAAGCGAAAACAGCAAATTGAGTTCTTGTTACCATGTTTTCATAATTCAATTTTCGTCTGATCAAACCGTTATTCCAATGGTTGTGAAGGTTTTTTCTTGCTTTAATCACGTGACGATAAATTTGAAAGTAACAGAAAATAGTTACTGCAAAAGGAATTCCTAAATTTGCTGCCATCACTATCATCGAAACATTGGATGAGTTATACCGGTTATACACACAACTGTGAACCTGTTTGTCGAAAATCCACCAGTCGTCATTAAGCCACAAAAGTGAGGAAAACAAAACGTCAATTACACAAAATAATAACATTATGATAGTCAAATTCTTTGCTGTAAATATGACATTGTATTTAGGACTGTGACATATCTTTACATACCTTGAAACAGAAATTATCATAATAAGTTGTAAACTTAGTGTAAAAAGGAAAGTAGTCGCCAAAGCGTGTATTCGACAGTGCTCGAATTCCGGCTCATCATTTGAAATAAGAACTTGCATGTGCAAAGGTAACAGATAATCAACTATCAATAAATCTGTAACGGCCAAAATGGCAACAATTACATTTTGAATAGATCTCAAATATCTTAGTCTTAATATTGTCCATATGATCAGTGAGTTTCCTATTGTTCCTATAAGATAATAAATAAATGAAATGATGAGACATGATATTCGTGTGGCATCATCGTATATTTCCATTCCGTATCTATTGCAGATAAAGATTATGTTATTGTAAAATTATAACCATTGCGCATGCTTCACAAATCAAGCAGACGTTCTTTTGTAGAGTGCTTTCAGGAAGCAACTGGTGACAGTTTGTTTGCAATATGTGTCATTAGAATGAATCAGCATCAATCTGCGAATTTTTCCTTTTAGCATTTATATTATTTGCTAAATATTTTTACATAAATTTCTGTACTTGCTAAACTTTGAAAAATTGATAAAAATAGTACTGGTTTAAAAATAATCGATGAAAACATCGTGTTCTTTGAAAGCAAGTATTCAGAAGTCTATTCACGTCAAATATTTATGTCCCTCACGTACAAGGAAACGCAGCGTTCGTGTCTTAATGCTGCCTACGTGGATTACTAATTTTGCATCTTCAACAATGACACTGCCTTTCTTCTTCAATGGTGGTAGCCAATCTGTAGTTTTGTCGGCGTAAGTCTGTTGTAAGTGATTAGATGAAAGTGGTGATCAAAGCTGAGGATAAGATTTTAAATTCCGACTTAATACATGATTTTTTTTTACTTGACAATCAATCTTCTTTTAAGAAAATTTTACTTTATCATAATTTACATAACAGAAACGGAAAATGCAAAGTAATCCGACTGAAGTAAAATTTATCAATGCAGAAAATAAGATGTCAGTTCCGACTTTATATATTTTGCTTTTCATGACATTTTCAATATAATTTTATAATCTACCTTCTGAAGAAACTTTTCCTTTTCATCAATTATAATAGAAACTGATTATAAATTTGATTATTTTAATGTTGTGAATGTTAAAATATGCAAAATTGCTCTCTAACGTTCTTGATCTGATAAAAATATTGCAATTCATTGATTTTAATTTCATTTTTATTACAAGTATTTTATTCTTTGTTATGATTGATTAATTGGGATGATTATAATTCTAGCGGCAAATGTTTCATGCATATTTAAGTCGAAAGCATATTATGCGTGATGATGAATGAAAAATGCTTGGTACTAGACCGACACGCTGAGCAGGATTTTTAACGTGCAGCTCACGAAAGAAACAGTCCACGGGAAGACATGCCACTTTAACCAGACATATTATTCTGACTGGGCCACCCAGTCTTTGCTCTTATTCTTAAATGCTGCGTTCTAAACGGAGAAGCAGCGCTATTTTATTGTGTGATACAAGGTTGCAGTTTGGATTCTCTCTACCTGGATTTTATTTTTTATTCCATGTTTTATCTCCATGCTATAGTATTTCATACCTAGTGCTGTATTATTCCTTCTTATTGAAAGCAGGGGGATCGTGTAATACAGTCCGTCCGATCATACGTAAGTATTTACATGTACGTCTGAAGTGCCCAAGCAAATTTCTGTTAATGATAGAAAATTAAAGCTCAAACCCTTGGGCCAAATTATGAGCGAAAACTAATTTCGCAATATCCAAGAAATAATGTAACTAAAGAAGTCAGTTATTAGGAATGTGAAACTCGTATCACATCTTACAATACATTTGCCAAGTTGAAAGATTGTATTGAGACAATAGCAGTCTTTTTGCGTAATCACTTCTTTACCTTTTACTCCATAGAAGGGTAAGATGTCCTTGTGTGTCTAGATAACCCAGACGTATGCTTTGCCGTATTCCCTACTTTTCTGTTATATTTGCTTGCTATGCTTTCCGAAAAAGCCTTAAAGAGCTGCTTTTTTCACGGCTATATATTTATGTTTCCTTATGAAATGGTTTTGGAGGCTTTCATTTTTGTAAACTAATCAGCACATACAGAACACAAATTCATGTCTACAATCTAAAACATATCACATATACGAACAATATTTTAGTTATATCGCGGCGCTTAGTTTCATTTGTAGAGGAAGCCCGGACTACCCATGGAGAACAACCAACCTTGGGCAGGTAACTGAAAAACTTTTCCAGATGCGTTGTGGGTCAAACGTACCCTTTTTGTCAAGAGTTCGGTATATGTGTTGCGTTACATTTTTTTGACCGGCTTACTTTAAAGAAATAACGGCTTACTTGCTAGACGTTTACCTATACTTTCAGCTTGTATCAGCTTCTTTCTAACAAGTACGCCGATACTTCAAACTAGTAAGGCAATACTTCATACTAGAACGCAGTTACCTCAGGCTAGTAAGACGAAACTTCAGTCTAGTAAGTCAGTACTTCAGATTAGTAAGCCGATACTTCAGACTAGTAAGCCAATTCTTTAGACTAGTAACTAAATACTTCAAACTAGTAAGCCAATACAGACTAGTTTAACGATACTTCAGACTATAGTAACTAAATACTTCAGACTAGTAAGCCGGTACATCAGACTAGTAAGCAGATACTTCAGACTAGTAAGCCGATTTTTCAGACTAGTAAACCGATATTTCAGACTAGTAAGCCAATACTTCAGACTAGTAATCCACTACTACAGACTGGTAAGCCAATACTTTAAACTAGTAAGTCAATACTTCAGTCTAGTAAGACGAAACTTCAGATTAGTAAGCCAATACTTTTGACTTGTAAGCTAATACTTCAGACTAGTAAGCCACTACTACAGACAAGTAAGCCAATACTTTAAACTAGTAAGTCAATACTACAGACTAGTAAGCCTATACTTTAGACTTGTAAGCTTATACTTCAGACTAGTAAGCCAATACTTCAGACTAGAAAGCCAATAATTCAAACTAGTAAGCCAATACTTTAGACTTGTAAGCTAATACTTCAGACTAGTAAGCCACGAATACAGACTAGTAAGCCAATTCTTTAAACTAGTAAGTCGATACTACAGACTAGTAAGCCAATACTTTAGACTAGTAAGCCAATACTTTAGACTAGTAAACCAATACTTCAGACTAGTAAGCCAATACTTTAAACTAGTAAGCCAATACTTCAGACTAGTAAGCCAATACTTCAGACTAGTAAGCCAATACTTTAGACTAGTAAACCAATACTTCAAACTAGTAAGCCAATACTTCAGACTATTAAGTCAATACTTCAGACTAGTAAACCGATACTTCAGATTAGTAGGCCAATACTTTAGACTAGTAAGCCAATACTTCAGACTATTAAGCCGATACTTTAGACTAGTAAGCCAATACTTCAGACTAGTAAGCCAAAACTAATGACTTGTAGGCCAATACTTCAGACTAGTAAGCCAAAACTATTGACTTGTAAGCTAATACTTCAAAGTAGTAAGCCAATACTCCAGACTAGTATTTAGTAAGCCGATATTTTAGACTAGTAAGCCAATACTTTAGACAAGTAAGCCAATACTTCAGATAAGTAAGCCATTACTTAAGACTAGTAAGCCGTTTCTTTTAACATTGGGCGTATGTATTTATATCGGTCTTACTGTTTGAAGTAAGCCGATTCAATTTGAACTTATCGGGATACTTCTTGAAAGTAAGCCGATAGAAAAATGTAACTCAATACATATATCGGACTTCTGACATGAACCGCCACTCATACAAAAGAAAGGTAAGAAACTGTTATGGACGTTATTTGTTCGAATAGTCATATCAAGGTTTTGAGAGCTTTACAGTGAAGGCATTTAATTGTACCTTAATGCAAGTACAGTAAAACTTTATGCTTACGTTCAACATCGGAAAGTTCATTTGTTACTTTTTACTTTATTAGTTCTCAGTACGACAGTTACGTAAATAAAATGATTTTTCTTCACTGTCGTTTTTCACAGGCGCCTACGGCAAGGACCTGCAACACCCCATTTTTAATCTCCCATATTTTTGTGATGGTGTAAACATGAGATGTGTAGTGGTAGACGGTTTGTCCCCCCTTTTTATATTTATTATAGTACAACGGATTTTCTATTGTAAATTCTCCCTTTTTGTGTACGTTGTACTTTCACCGGGATACTTCCGTTTTGTACCGGTCCCGGTCGGGTCTCTCTTGGTATATATAAACACTGGTTCCGTTGAGCCCGAGTTCCCCGGTAGCTCACTATAGCAGACGACATACAATACATTTGGATTTTAGTATTACTATATCAACGTTGCTGAGTTTATTCTTGGGAAGACATCCGTCTACCCATTCAGGAATTTATTGTATTTATTTGCAATATAAAACACCTTGAATAACCATCAAACTTTACAGAAATTATGCATTTTTTCCAACAAGATCAATGTCCGAGAACAAGGGAATCGGGAAAACATAACTCCTGTTACATTGGGGGATCGTTCAAAGGATTTTGGTTTATCTTTTTGGAAATAAAATCTATCAATGGCTTCTACAAATTCATTTTTGTCTAATTTAAGCCAGTTTTACCGGATTCTTTCAAAATTTGACACCAAGTTTCTTCGCAAATCCTGAACAAACGGAAAAAACAAGGAATCCAAGTGAATATTTCACTTTCGGAACTAAATGTAAACCCAAATATGTGTCAACCAGTTAAACAGAACATACCCCTAGATAGTGAAACGTCGAACATTGAAGGTCCAAACACAGTTAGGAATGTCGAAAATGAACATTTAGTTCATAGTACGCCGTTTGTTCACACAAATACACATTGAATGAATGGAAGCCACACCAGTTATGCTCCAAATCAAACAAATTCCAATAGAACAAATCCAGAATTCACGTGTAGAGCCGGGGAAACACACCACACTGTCCACTGTTTTGAGACTCGTGTCAAAATTCCACACGACGGTCACACCAATGTCACACAGGAATGTCACGGATTGCACTCAAATTGCAATAAAACAACCCACTCAAACACAAACCACATATCCAAGAACAAATTGGATGCTTTTGAACAAAGTTTTGAAGAAGGAATGTACGAAATCTGATTTTTGGGGGGAAAACGTCAGTTAAAAATGGTGTGTGTACTCTCGACGCTTCCCTTCCAAACAACGCCACAACGTATAATCACGTGACACCGTGTACTGGTCACCAAAACACAGAGTCCATGTACGGGGAACAGGTGCCCGATAAACGTACAGATATGGGCACTGACAATAAAAATGGGCATTTTAGGGAAAACAAACAAATGGAATCAAACCAGAACTTATGTTCTGACAAAAAATGATTTTAATTTCCGAATTTATAGGTCAAATAGCAGGGGATATTTCCCAGAAATAGAAACTATTAGTTCAAACATCAAACACAGAAAAGGTCATACACACGTTTTGGGTCCTTCGCCAACTACTGTTCAGGAACATATTCTGACTTTGATGTCAGACAAAATTTCGTTGAAAATAGTAGTTTTCCGACAAGACAGTTCCATGAGAATACAATTAGTATTCAGGGAAATTTAACCGACAATGAAGTCGGGCCAAAGTTTAGGGAAAACAGTATTCACAACATTCGGAGGGATCAAAATGTAGGTTATTTACCACATACCAATGAACAGAAATATATATAGGTCATGACAATCAGAAAATAAATTCTGTTCAAAGCATAAACAGTAGATTAGCTCAATATAAAAATAATAATTGGGAATATAACCAGGATCAACAAGTTCGTATGAACTTTAACCACGGCACACAAATTCCGTGTTCCGATCAAGCTCAAATCTTGCCGAATGCAAATGTACTGCCGACCAAAATAAACAACACTAGTCCTTTGTATCAATCTCCGCCGGGAACGAAAACATCGCGGAAGTTAGAGGATCCAGATTTTTTTGACGGACAGCGTACTGAGTGGCCATACTACATCTGCCACTTCGAGCAGGTAGCACAGTGGAACGGATAGTCGGATAGCGAAAAGGCTGCATAGTTGGCCATGAGCTTGCGCGGCGAAGCACAACGAGTACTAAGCGAGTTGTAATCCCACGAACTGTCTCACTAAAACAGTCTTAAGAATGTTTTGATGCAAAGATTTTGCCCGCCCGAATATGAGACCGCATACCAATGTCAATCGTAGGAGAAATCGTGACGAGTCTGCCGCAGACTACGGTTATGCCCTAAAACGCTTATGGAATAGAGCTTATCCGTCAAGTACCTTAAACCGTGCAATTTCATTGGCGGTAGAGTTTGAGGCCTTCGAGGAGACTCAGAATTATTTTAGAAAACCTAAAGAACACGTAATGGCGCTGACCGATCGCTCCGCTTGTTGTAAATCAGAAAGCGAGAAAATATCAAATCTAGAGGAGCTAAAGAGGAACGTTAAAGAGTCACTGAAACAAGTCATTGACAAGATGGACAAACCGCGTAGTAGGAATGATCAGTTGAGAGGAAAACCAGATAGGAATAAGAAAAGCATACAATGCTTCAGTTGTGGAAAACACGGTCACTATAGTTTTGAATGTAGTGATAACAAAAACAATGGGCACGAAATCACAAATAAGAATGATCAATAGAAGCTGCCGACCGCTATCGTAAACACAGAGGCACAAATGACGGCGATTTTAACTGAAACGGGTTGCACTCGAGGCCAGAAGTACAGACCGCAGTGATGTTATTTTTTGTAATAAACCAAATAAAAGGCCGACTAACTTGCGTTTAGCCGACATTACAAAACATTGTTGGTTTGTCAAAGCTTTTGTTGATAATTTTTGTATTGATATGTTGTTCGATACTGGGTCCGCCGTGACACTTGTTTCAACAAACGTCTTTGAGAAATTAGGGTATTCGAAACGAAAAAATTGACTCAAGTATCATCGGTTTTAACTAGCGCGGACGGGATTCCGATGGAAGTTGTAGGAAAAAGCAACCTATTATTAAAGTTGAACGGATATGGGTGTTACCAATCTGCAATTGTTGCAGACTTAGGCAATATATCGGGAATTTAAGGACTCGTTTTTCCCGCTCGGAATGACGTCACAATAAATACAAGCAAAGGGGTTTTAAGTTTTCCAAACTTTAAAGTCAAAATATCCAATACCAGCGAATCAGACTCGTACTGCGCGAGGGTCCAACTGATGGAAACGGTGCATATTCCAGCAAAATTTGAAATATTCGTGAAGGGTTAGTTAGACGGTCATTACACAGGAAAACCACATGGGCTTTTAGAGCCAACACAAAGGTTAAACCGGGAGAAACGAGTATTTATACCCAAAGTCGGCAGTGAATACAGCGAAAAAAGACGGTGTATTCAGCATTATGAAAACGACCCCGGAATCTGTCACGCTAAAACGAAACGTTTCCGTGGCTTCTCTTCAACCGTTCAAGGACATAATGGAACCAATTGCAAGTTTCCATCGAAACCAACTGTCAAATCAATCGAGATCGAACTTACCGGGACATGCACTTATATATAATTAAAATCATTGGTTAAAAATGTTTGTGATAAGCTGACACTTGATAAGAAATACAAAATCGAAGAATTAATCGGCAAATATTCGGATATTTTCGTTAGTCCCGACTGTAAGCTAGGACAAATAAATCTTGTAGAACACTCGATCAATCTTGAACATGACAGGCCTATAAAAGTGCCTCCGAGTAGACTACCAATTCACCAGCGCGAAGTTGCAGCTGCTGAAATCGACAAGATGTTAAAGAACGAAATTATGGAGCCAAATAGCTCACCTTACTCAGCCCCGATTGTACTCTTGCGGAAGTCAGACTCAAGCGTACGTTTCTGTGTGGACTATAGGAGGCTTAATGCTTCCACTATTCAGGACAATTATCCTCTCCAGCGGATCGACGATTCACTGGACTCTTTAGCTGGCTCAAGATTTTATTGTACTTTGGACTTGGTCCATAGTTTCTTCCAGGTCAAGATGAGGGAAGCAGATAAGCCCAAAACGGCATTTGGAACTCATAAGGTCATATACCAGTTCAAGGTAATGCCATTCGGGCTCGCAAATAATCCAAAGCAGTTCGAGCGACTAATGGAATTAGCACTCGCAGGACTACAATGGGAGCAATGCCTCATATATTTGGATGACGTCATTGTGTTCGATAAGACGTTCGAGGAGGCAATTGAGAATCTGAAGCTTGTATTTGACAGGTGTAGAGACGCTAATTTGAAGTTAAAACCTTCGAAGTGTACATTTTTCCAAAACGATTTTGGGCCATTTCGTATCGGTCGACGGTGTAAAATGCGATCTTGAAAAGATCAGTTCTGTTAAAGATTGGCCAGTACCCGAATCAGTGTCTGACGTCCTTAGTTTCTTATGAAATATTTCTTATTATCGGAAATTCATTGAAAACTTCTCAACCATTGCATTTCATCTTACTCAGTTGACTCGCAAGAATAAGTGGTTTATTTGGACGGACAAATGTGAG
>JAULBM010038492.1:0-10860 GCA_032357055.1 Geukensia granosissima
TGTTCAATTGCGAATTTTAAAATAATGACACATGTTTTGACAGCAAAATAACGAAATTTAGTAAATAAAAACACTTACATTTTTTCAGTATATCCCCTGGTCACCAGTAAACGTTTCTTTGACAAATATTCATGTTTAAAGTGTCTTCGAGTCAGATCGAGCTACCGTGTTCTCGATTCGTCGTACGGAGCTACCTCATTCCGTTCACTTCCGCTCCCACACCGTGTTAACATATAAACATACATTAATCTATACAAATATGGTATTGCTGGAAAGGTAAATGTATGCGCTTGTTATCGCATGTCTGTTTTTAAATTCAATTGACTATCAAAAAAGTTATAGCTAAAATTCTAGCCTTACCCTACCTAAATTTCCAGAAAATTCAATTTTTTGCCTTTCGGCTATTATACTGAAGTCTGTATGGAGTTTTTATGCAATTTTTGTGTATGATTTAATAAATTATGGACTTTTATTAAATTTTATAATCCCTTTGTTGTTTATTTTCGTAATTTTGATACCAAAAACTATGAAAAACCAAGATTTTTAAAATTTCAGATTTTTCCGTTTTTCTCCATTTTCGAAATGCCCTGAATTAGTTAGTTGTTTTTACATCATAAAATTGGTTTATTTGAATAGAACTATATTTTAGGCATCTTATAAGTCCAAGAAACCTATGGTAAATTGTTGTTCAACTCAAAATTTTATAAAAATTGTACTCCTACCCCAAGGAAATTTAATCAAACTTAAAAAATAGCAGTATTGTATATCAAAGAAACCTAATATGTGTCTTTAATAGTTCAATTGCTAGAAAATGATCAAATGAAACAAATGAGCGTTAACAGATATATCAGCCGGGATTTTTTTCTAAATTTTCGAAAAATGGGGGATTTACGTATTATAGGTTTTAACAAAATGCTACGCAAGTTCCCTTTACTGCACTTTTCAGTATTTCTATTGCCCAAGGTACTGTTCTAATTGCATAAATGTATTCAAAAATGATATGTGATGAATTATATTTAGTTTCAACTGTTTTTTAAATAAGTTTCGTGACAAAAATTACCAGTTTTCTAAGAAAATATTAAGAGTTTATAGCCTTTTGACTATCTATCCAAGGGGAAACTTGGGCATAAAACATGATAATTCAACTTTTCTCAAGTAAGTACATCTCTTTTTATATCTGTTTACAGATATTAAATGTTATAAAGTCATATTTTGGTTTATTTTCAAGAAATTTGATTTTACTTAGTGTAGGAATAATTTTAAAAAAATTCATTTTGTGCTATTTTGTACGCTATTGGTATGAAAATAAGTTGTGAATTAGATTTTACATTAAAATTGTGGGTAATTTTCAATAATTCAATGTACCTTTTATCCAATAGGTGCCTACTTTGACATTCGTGCAAATATGTTTGACGTAAAAGCTAAAAATTCTGCCCTTACCCTTCGTCAATTAAATGATTATAATGATTATTTTGCTTTCAATGAGATTATTTCACTTTTTTGGCATTCATTCTGCTGAAAAGGTTTGTTTGTACTTGAATATATAAATTTACAATCTTCAGAACTCCATTCAATATTACTGTTGTCCATAAATGGTGAAATATTCTGTAAAAGGGTAGGTTTTAGCAGTTCAGATTTCCCAATATCAGCATTTTTTGTAAAACAGTAAGTTTTTCCAGTGATAAATCTACTTATTTGAGCATTTTATAGCTTTAAATGAATAGTTTTATCTGAAAGACAAACAGCAGGTCCTAAATATTGTCTTTTTGTAAATGTGTACATGCTTCTTCAACTGAATTTTTACCCTTACCCCAAGCAGAATTTAAGGAAGATCAGAGTACATTAATATATTAGGCCTGATAATGGAGATTGCTGTCCTGACATTGCTTATAAAATCATAATTAAGTAAATAATCACCAGATTTAGTTGTTTTAAAATACATTTCGTCCCACTTCGACCATATTCTGTGAAAATGGGTTATTAATCATTGACGGATTTTCCAGACTATGATTATTATTTTTCATTGTTTGGTTGTAAGGCATTGATTTGCCTGTATTTAGCTTTTATTATTAAACCAGATAGTTTTATTTTATATAGATATTGATTTTTTGCTTGAAATTGAATAAAGATTTTAATTTTATCCATTTAATTTTAACATAGGTTTTCAAAATGCTTAAAATTTTAATGGATATTATATATGAAATGAAAAACAATTATCCACAAAAACTTAAGGAATATTAAAAATTATTATTAAAATTAAAGGAATAAAATTAAAACATTTATTTAACTTTAAGCAAAAAATCAATATCATTCTGATATAAAATTAAATTATTTGATTTAATTATGAAAGCTAAATACATTCAAAGCGAGACCTGACAACCAAACTTTAAAAATTATAATCATTTTCTGGAAAATCTGTCAACGATTAATCACCCAATTTTCACAGAATATATTTTAAAAAACTAAATCTGATGATTGATTACTATCTTATTATTTTGTAAGCAATTTTAGGGTAGCAATTTCCTTTATCAAGCCTAATATATTAGTGTAGTCGGATTTTCATTAAATTCTGCTTGGGGTAAGGATGAAAATTTCGTTGAAGCAGCATGTACACATTTCATAAGGAATTCGAAGATACCAAAGGGGCAGACAGAAATCGTTAAGTCGAGGACAGACAAGACCATGGCCTATATTTAGGACCTGTTTTATGTCTTAAAAAACTATTAATTAAAGCTATAAAATGCTCAAAGAAGTTCAGTAAGACAGTTAATTTAACCAGTGCTAAATCTTTAGCACTGGTTAAATTAATTGTCTTACAAAAATAAAGCTTAGAATGGGAAATCTGAACTGCTAAAATCTACCATTTTACAGAATATTTTAACATTTGATGGACAACAATATACTATGTGGAGTTCTAAAGAGTGTAACTTTGCATCTTCAAGTACAAACCAACCTCTTCAGCAGAACGAATGCCAATAAAAACTGAATTAATCTCAATGAAAGGCGAAAAAAAAATACTGTATTCATTGAAATGACGAAGGGGAGGGCAAGGTTTTTACATTTTTCTTCAAATATATTTACAAGAATGTTAGGCATCTATTGGATAAAAGGTACATTAAATTATTGGAAAATACCGAAAATTTTAATGTAAAATCTCACTGACATGCTATTTACATATCAATAGCGTACAAAATAGCGCAAAATGAAAATTTGCAAGAATTATCCCTACACTTAGTAAAATCAAATTTCTTGAAAAGAAACCAAAATTTGACTTGTTAACTGTAAACAGATATAGAAAGAGATGTACTTACTTAAGAAAAGTTGAGTAATCATATTTTATGCCCAAGTTTCCCCTTGGGTTGATAGTCAAAAGGCTGAAAACTCTTAATATATTCTTAGAAAACTGGTAATTTTTGTCAAACAACAAAGGGGTTATAAAATTTAATAATTAAATCAAACACAAAAAATGCATCAAAACTTCATACAGACTTCAGTATAATAGTTGAAAAGTAAAAAATTGAATTTTCTGGAAATTTAGGTAGGGTTAAGGCTAGATTTTTTGATAGTCAAATAAATTTTTAAAAAAGACATGTTTTTTAAAAGCTCATACATTTACATTTCCAGCAATACCATACTTGTATAAATTAATGTATGTTCACATGTTAATAAACGTCCGCGAACTTTATATTACCTGTGAAACGGAAATAGGCAAAAATAACATGGTGGGGTACAAAACACAGTAAAACCTAAAAGCATCCCCATAATATGCTTGTTAACATTTAAAATATGAAAATGGGTATAATTACGAATTTAAAAAATTTTGTGAGGATAAATCCTGGGGGGTGCACGGTAGACCTAGTGGTTCCTTAATATATAACAATTAAGTCATTGAATAATCATAACTGGGCAACAGTAACCTTGTAGAATTCTGAGATGTATATCATGCCTTTCTCTGATACTGTTGTATACAGGATGCTTGTCAATCATAACCTAAGTCAAAGTCAGTGAAGAGTGAAAGGTTTTGCCTCCCACCTTTACTCGGCATGCCTACGTACACGTAACTGTTCATGCATAATTTAACTAGATTGACCTGGTATTCAGCATATTGATGCCGATGTGACACATTTTAATAAGTGATTGCATTGAAACATTTTTAAACAACTTGTTGCTTAATTTCCTACCCTATACTTTCATTCAACTATTATTTTTAAATAATTTTGAAGAGGTTTGTTCTAAATATTTACTTTTGAAACATTACTATTGTTATGGTGTCTACCTGTACTGATGATGTTAAAAACAACACCTAGTCGACAATTTTTAAAAACGACCGTTTTACCCTGGTTAATCAGCTGTTTGAAATTACATAATAAAGTTTTGATAATTTAGGTCATCAGTTTGATTTTTACAACACTCAGATTGCACTAGATTAACGATTCCTCAAAGTTAATGCATTAGACATTATGTTACATAGCAGATAATAGATACAGGTGAGTAAACTGATTCATGCTAGAAACATGCAATAACACCTGATTGAGATAGACGTAATGTCTTCCATAATTAGAAATGAACGGAAGAGTACATCATGTAATCACTGTTTACCCCATATATTTTTTACATTGCATTCCTGGTTTGATACTTGCCAAATTATTGTGTTTTGTGACCTTTTAATCTAATGAGAGCTGTTAGGATAACCGCACCTGAGAATAAGATTGTTTGATCACTTAACTTGGTTATCAGATTAACATGTTTATGTTTAATTATCATGCAATTAACTACGTGTATGAAGTTAAATTAATAGCTAATAGAAACATTTTCTTTAATTGCCTAAAAATTTGTTAAAAGATAACACAGCATTAAGCTTGCGATCCGTCGTATTGACAATTATTATATCATAATATTAGCAATACTGTCTTTTCTAGAGTAAAGAAGATGAGTAAGTAACAAGTGAATAGCTACATGTATAATGCAAACAAAAAGCCATTCCCAATATACATGTACTACTGTAGTTTTATTCCGCGTCGTATTTACGTTATAAAGAAACAAAATAAAGGAATCTTCCAACATACATGTACCAAAAATCAAAACAAATGATATTCAGAACAAGGAATACATGCACCCACGAACAATAATAATAATTAAATACTAAAAGGTTATTTAGACTTGACATAGGCAAATGTGTGATTCTTAGACATACTCCTTACTTTTCTAGACTACATGTATTAACAGTTCAATAAATAAAAACCTACATAGTACAGCTACCAAAAAGATAACTGATAACTTAAACACGGAAACGAACGGTGTAAGAATAGACAAAACTCCACGAATTAACGTTTTGGTTGATTTTATTAGTTTGAATCCAATCGCCAGTGAAAACTTCTCTGGATGACCCTACGGAAATTCTCTAAATATATTCCAAATATAAACCAGAGACTCCAAGGAGTCTGGCATCGCTCACCTGTCACACAGTTGCCAAAATAAAGTTAACATTAAAGCCATTTGAATTAACTATGGTTCGAATAGCACGAGCAAGTCGGGTGAGGCACCCATCGTGGTTGGCGGATGCCAGATCAAGTTCTGAAAGGAACCGGTCTAGGGACAATTTCATAAAAGATTGGTTCCCATGGAGTTAAGATTCAGATGAGAAATTTTTTTTTATGAATTTCACATAGGGTCTTATGTTACATTAAGTTGGGCCAAGGCAGCTGTCTTGGTTGGCGGATGTGGTCAACGGACAAAATTCTGAAAGAAGTTCTCCTGGTGACCATTTCAACAAAGTAAAGTACCAATGGAGAAAGTAGATCCAGACAAGAAGATTTTTTTCATAAATTTCTCATATGGGCTTATGTAAAACTAAGTTTAGATGGGGTGTCCATCTTGATTGGCGGCTGAGGCGTCGGACAAAATTCTGAAAGAGACCAAGCTAGGAATCATTCCACCAAAGAACAAGTAGTTTCCAGACTTGTAAATATTTTCATGAATTTCCCATAGGGTCCTATGTAAAACTATGTTCGGCTGTGGTGGCCATCTTGGTTGGCAGGTCGGGTCATCCGACATTATTATAAAGGGGACAAACCTAAGAACATTTCCACCTATAAAGGGTTTTAACTGAGCAAGCAGATAAAGATGAAAGTATCTTTGTAAATCTCCAATAGGGACCTATGTAAAACTAAGTTTGGCCAGAGCGGCCATTTTGGTTGGCTTGTGAGAGGATTCATTCCACCAAAATTTGGTTCCAATTGAGCAAGTTGTTCCCAGACTTGTAAATTTCTTTTATGAATTTCCCATAGGGTCCTATGTAAAACTATGTTCGGCTGTTATGCCATTTTTGATGGCGAGTGGGGTGATACAACATAATTATGAGGGCGGCCAATCTAAGGACCATTCCACCTAAGTAAGTTTCTAATTGTGCAAGCAGATCGAGATAAAAAAAATTGCAAATTTCCCATAGGGTTCTATATAACACTTAGTTCGGCTGGGGTGGCCATCTTGAGTAAATGTTGGAAATGCCGGATACAATTTTGGAAGGAGGCCACCTAAGGATCATTTCCGAAAAGTTTGGTAAAGATTAGCACAGATTCTCAGAGGAGAAGAGTTTGAAATTAATCCCCCTTTTTTATTTTTAGCCTGGCGGTCATTTTGTTTAGAGGTCAGGGTCATTGGACACAATTTGAGTAAAGGACCACCCTAGGACCATTCCAGCCAAGTTTGGCTAAGATTGGCTCAATACTTTCAGACGAGAAGATTTTTCAAATTTCATCCCCCTTTGTTCTATTTTTAGCCTGGCGGCCATTTTGTCTTAAGGTCGGGGCGTCGGACACAATTTTGAAAAAGGACCACCCAAAAGACCATCCCATCAAAGTTTAGTCAAAATTGACTGAGCAGTTTCAGAGGAGAAGATGGACGGACGACGATCGGACGGACGGACAGACGACGGACACCAAGTGATGACAAAAGCTCATATGGCCTTTTAGGCCAGGTGAGCTAAAAAGGTATGTTGCGTTAATGCCGCTATTGTCCAACTTTTAAAATGATCTAAGATATACTCAAAACTATATACGAACAAGGGAGCAGTCAATCGTTATATATATATAATGTCAGCTGGAGAATTTTTTGTTTGTTTTATGTTAAATCAAGAGATAAACCCACAATTTTTTTTCTTAAAAATCGTAGGCTTTTAACAATAGAAGGAAAAATCCCAAAAATTTACTTTGAAATCAAAGTATGCCATAACTCTATGTGACACTGGAAAAAAATTTTTAATTTGAAAATACTTGTTTACCAATATTGTATAAAGATCATAATTTTTGTTATGCCGACAAGTGATTCAAGGAGTAACTATTCATCAGCAGAATTAGAACCAATTGATAGGAAAACAGAGATCCAAACATATTAAGCTCTCGTTCTCAAATAAACCGAAATTTGAAGTTAAATCTTGCGACAAGAACATTCGCTGCGAATAATACAAAGATTGAATCATTCGTTATTTCAGGGGTTTAATATTATGATTAATACTACAACACGAAATTCTGTCCGGCAAATTTGACAATATGGCCAGTGAATAACGTCGTGTACCACCGGGCCACCAGCAGTATTATCGACCCAGTGGTGTTTTATTTTTATGTAAATATTATGAATTTTGTGTTTCTGTGCACATTCCTTGCTCGTCGATGTTTTTTTTTTTACATTAGACACCGAACAAATTGTCATCGAGCGAGCAAACAAAAATGCCTAATCATAACAACATGGAATTGACATTTTTCGAGGAATCAGCTGGAAATGATAAACGTGGGGTGAATACTTACAAACATTATTTTGTTTCTTGTATGTTTGCCAGTACAAAATTATCATAGGAAAAAGTTCCAAATAACCAAAATTAAAATATAACATCTAAGAATTGACTTTAAAAAAATGTCGTTAGTCGGATTGGGGGAAATTCTGTTTGAAATGTATATTCGTATGTTACTGCTTTGTTTTCTTTGATTTTTCCTTTTTTTCATTCGTCGGTTGAGGTTAGGATCCCCTTTCACTAGTTAAACCCCACCACATGTCTCATTTACCTGTACCAAGACAGGAACTGTGTTCATAGCGCTTTTCTTTGTGTTGAATGTTTTTTACATGTACATTTTGATAATATTCAGATAAGAGCAGTATTATTTTACGTAACTGTACACACATTTATTATTTTGAGTGATTAAGAACTTTTCACAAGATATGGTATTCTACCCTTATTGAAGACCTGGGGGAGACCTGAATATTAAAACATTCACTCTGCTTTCTTGTAGTTGGAGTGCGGTCATTGTGACATTTACCGCATATCTTTTTATTTTTATAATTAAATGCGTGCAAAATGCAAGTACGGCTTCTTAATTATTCTGTTGTTTTTATCTTTTTGAATTCAAGTGAATAGTAGTTTATAACAGAATTTAGCTACTAAATACTTTAATATTATTTTTGGTTACTTAAATGGCTTAGAAAACCTACGGTGTATTATAATTTTTAACTGTTTTGTAAAATCGATTTTTATCAAAGTACAAAATGTAAAAGTATCCAAAAATAATTGGAAGAATCATAACTTTTTTTAACTTATACTTTCATGGTTTTCCTTAAATCGTTTTTGATGGTTAATGATTTATATGCCATAATAAAAAAAAAAGAAAATTTATAATTTAGAGTCCTGATTGGTCTTAATATATAAATAAATTTTATCCGATAATCCTTGCGCAATACAAATTAATGACTTTCTCACTCGTAAAAGTCTTGCATTATTTCTATAAAATGAGAATTTTAATCATTATTGTGTATTTTACAGCTTATTGTCATAGTAACTGTTGTAACAAAATTATTTTGAACTTTTTTCTAAGTTGTTACAAATGACAACATGTCAAATATGTGCGAAATGTGTTCATTTTGACTTTTCGTTTGAACTTGTGAAATGCAAGTAAATATTTGGCTTACCTATGACTGATGAAGTATCCACGTGTTGTCGACAGGAAACTGATATTGCATACTACTGCAGGTATTGCATGCTTAATGTCACTTTGAACTATACAACAATTAAACCCAAGATTTGTATACTTGGAGTCAAATCAGCTTAAAGATGCGATCCCATTTAGCGAGAATTTCTTTACATGACTTGATAACTGTATAATAGTAATTATTCTTCTCAGTAACCAAGGCTCTGAAAAATCAATATCTTTCTTGAGTTAAATTATATTTTATCGTAGAATTCCTGACATCGTCTAATTCAGACTACAATCTTCTATCACTTCCACATTTAGATCGTAACATTGTAATCGTTGTGAGTTGGGATGTGGTTTCCGCAAGACAAATGCTTTTTTAGGATACAATAATTGCTTGAAAACATAGGAAGATGATTAAGTCAGTGTTATATATAAGAAAACGTGTACGAAAATATCTTGAAATACACGGATCACTTTCTTCATTACAGCAAGGAATACAAAAATAACTGACAAAAATTGATTTTTATGAGAAACGGAAGTATATTTTGATAGCTGGCAGGATAGTCTCTGTTGGAAGAATAAAAATAAAACTTAATAATTCTCTATTATTACATCATTATTTCTAAAAGTAAGTTATGACTGTGAATTCGATTACAATGAAACTAAATGGGGAAGGCAAATTGCTACTTAAATATAGTTGTTAAGTTACGTATGTTATGAGGCAGCGGTAGTGACCTCCAAGAGTTACCATCATTTGCGTGAAAAGTTTAGGGTTAGTAATCTGAACTATATGTCAAACTTGGGGGAAAGGAACAGTTCATCGTCTACTCCATTAATCCATTAATGCAAGATCAGCCTCAACTCGGCTGCTTGAAACGAAACAGAAGTCTGCAGGAGAACACCTAAAATTTAATAAAATCCACAAAACAAACAATAACGTATAAAAGAAGTTATTGGGGTCTATGCTATTTTTAAAATGATTATAGAAAGAGTGATGGGATGAAATTCCACAATAAACCATATACTGTATTCACAAGTGGCATTAGAACATATGTTTTTGCAAATATTGAAGATTTCAGCTAAGACGAGCCTGAAGATCAAAGATAAATAGGACTTCTTCTTGTTGTTGTTGTTAATTTAAAGATGATATAAAGGGTGGCTATAACATCAGAACATTAACCTCTGCATAGAAAATAAATACTAAGATTGCAAGGTATCAAAATACTTGAAACTGTTGTAAACCTGTGGGCAAGTTTAAAACTGAATGTAGACCAGTTCCAGTTAATATAAGATATAGGAAAACCTTAGTGAAAAAACGTTATAAAACACCAGCATAAAATATAAAACAAAAGCAAAATCTCTCAACGTATACCTTTATCAACGTCGATTCAAACTTGATGTTTTCTATGACAGACTGCATCACCAGTAACATGTACTACACCACGACTGATATTCATATACACTTCACCACGACCACTGTAATAGTGAAACTTTGTGGTAGTAAGAGTACACCATCAACGTTACAGATACTTCGTCACGACCATTGTGATGGTGATACCATGTACACCAGCAGCGTTACTTATACTTCATCACGACCACTTTGATGGTGATACCCTGTGGCAGTACTAGTACACCAGCAGCTTTACTTATACTTCACCACGACCACTGTGATTGTGATATCCTGTGTGAGTAACAGTACACCAACAGTGTTACATACCGATATACTTCATCACACCGCTGTGATGATGATTTCCTGTGTGAGTAACAGTACACCAACAGTGTTACATACCGATATACTTCATCACACCGCTGTGATGATGATTTCCTGTGTGAGTAACAGTACACCAACAGTGTTACATACCGATATACTTCATCACACCGCTGTGATGATGATTTCCTG
>JAULBM010038513.1:0-10860 GCA_032357055.1 Geukensia granosissima
AGGTTAGGCCAATCAAACTTTTTCATTTAGTGTTATCAGTTAATGATAACATTAAAAAGTCGTTTGATAAGCGAATTTATCAATGCATTTAAGAAATAGATTAGTTGCATCAATCATAAGAGAAGGTATGTTACAAGTTTCCTGTTGTGTTGAAAAATATGATAAAGTGAACAATACATATCAAAATCCATGCTGTATCAACCCAAGTAAACAACATCAGCCAGAGTTCCATGGCTCGAGGGTTGATATAGGTCGAGGATGATACAGCTTGTGATACAGATTTTGCTGTGTTACTTTATCTTCTACAGTAGTTTTATTTCATCACTATCAGCTCTGATACTGAAAAGATTTTAAGTTGTTTCTCTAAAATCCTGGTTTCATCTAAATATGTGAATTTTTACTGAGCATTTAAAGCACCCTGAAACAGTTAATCTCCTCCCCTTGTCAATGTTCATTAAAAAGAGTTTTCAAATAATAGTTAAAAGTATTTACTTGGCTTTAAAGTGTTGACAATTTTACCTCATGCTGAGATTATTATCACATATAGTAATCTCAGCCCTACGTGGGTAGAACATCTTGAATAAAATCTGTCAAGCATTTAATTTTTATTACAATTTCATTGGTTTTAAACTAAAATCACTTTCAACATGTTCAATGGAAGGAAAGGAAGATGGCTCGGTTTCTTTTTTTTTTGTCTTTCGATAGAAGGATCACATGTATGACCAGATCTTTTCTCTTTAATGTGACTGCCTCAGTGGTGTAATGGTTAGGGTGCTGCCTTGAGTGCGGAAGGTCGTGGGTTCGATCCCCAGTCGGGTCAAACCAAAGACATTAATTAGTTTTTGCTGCTTCTCCGCTAAGCATGCAGCATTTAAGAGTAAGAGCATAGACTGGTTAGCCCAGAGTCAGAATAATGTGTCTCGGTAAGCGGCATGTCTTCCTGTGGACTGTTGCTTTCATGAGCTAGCACCTTAAAAATCTGGTTCAGCGTGTCGGTCTAGTATAAAGCAGGGTTCACTCATCATCACCATTCATTAATATGCTCTTGTCCTGAATATGCATGAAATATTTGCCACTGGACCTTAAGCAACAATCAATTAATCAATATCTTCAATGTTTATTATGAAAATAATGCAATATATATACGCGAAATGTAAAAATTATTACAGGACATTCGGTCTGGTAATTTAAGAAACTTTACCAGACCTAACCATCTTTTACCAGACCGAAAACAATTTCTCTATTAAACAATAATGAGGTAGTCGATAGAGGGCGCACTAAGTGCACTGAAATTTCAGAGTCGCCGCCAGAGAAGACATCGGACATTCAGTCCGGAAATATATCAAAGTTTACAGGACCGGAAGTGAAATTTCCACACTTGTCCGTCGGTCCGACAACAACAGAATCTTGGTGCATGTGCCCTGTGTTTGTTTAAACATTGTGTTTGATTTGGTATTCATTTCTGTCGGGCAACTTGTGACAGATTTTGTTAGATTTCTTTGCCTGTGTTAAATCTGTAATTTGTTGACCTAACCCCGCATTTGTGTGCTTCAATACACAAATGTAGTGTCCTCAACTTCTGCTCAAACCGGTGCTAGGGGCCATCTTGAACTTACTGTGAGGTGTGAGTTTTTATTCTGTGTTGAAGGCCTAACTCTGACTTGAGATGAATGCAGCAATCAAAGCGCTGCATGTTCCTTTTGCTTTGAATTTACTAATATATAATATGAGATATTTGTGTCATGAATATTGACACAATATCCCCCTTTTCTATTTAATTATTATGAAAATAGTTAAGATCCCCAACCTAAATGTATTTCTTTAAGTAAAATTGAATGTTGTTTGTATTTTGGCTGTGGAAGGCATGATTTTCATTCTTAATAGACAAAGGACCAAAAAAAAATTAAAGAAATATATACGCACTGTAAAAGCCAGATAAGGGGAGATAACTCATCTAAACTAACACTTTTTATAGGAACATATACAAAATGAGTCCATAGGTTTTGGATGTCCACAGCTCTAGCAAACAGGAAGTACACATATGTCTGACCTAAAAAGAGGAGACACTGCTAAAGGCCAGATATCAAATCAATCTTACATAAACAAGCCAAGAAATCTTTAACAAAAATTGTACAGCACAAAGAAGAATCCATGTCTTGGCAAACAAGACGTAGACATTTGTCAGACCTGAAAAAGGGAGACATGGTGCAAGTTACCTCGATAATGCTTCAAACCAAATATAAAATCAAATCGACAAACAAGAGCTGAGAAATCTTTGACGAAAATTGATAGACATTACAGTTGTACATTTGTAAGGACATGGGTAAAAGTTTACATCCCCCATTGCCTTAATAATGGGGCATAACAATTAAATCAAATTTAAACAATGTCAATAATGAGACACATAATTTTTTTTTTTTTTTTTCGTTTCTATTTGACTGTAAATACAGACATGGATCAAGACTTTTTGTCAATGACAAAAATGACAACTGTGTACAACTTGTAGATACATGCAAGTCAACATGAAAACAAGTTCTCTTTTATCTTGACAAAAAAAAAAACAAAAAAAAAAACAACACAAATTTGCATTTTCAAAAGGGGTTGCAGTCTCCCTGGGTCCTGAATGGTCTTACCCTAAATATGACTGGTGATTGACTTTACCTTTTTAGATTTAACAAAGAAAATTATTTTCCACAACTGCAATAAAACCTTAAGAATGATGCTAACATAATTAGATGATTAACAAAATACATTTGTTATTTTTGTATTTGACTCTTGATTAACACCACAATGACCCAAATGAGTAGGAACATTTAATCATTACTTTTTCTTGTATACTTTTTGTCATTTCAACAAAATGAAAGAGTATATTTGACTATTTTGACAAGAATTTAACAATTTTTGTTAAAAATACTCACATTTTTGGAGGCACTTTGTTCAAAATAGATATAACCACACAATATCTTCATGAATATATTTTAACCAAACATTTGTACTTGTTAGATCTTTAATTGTGCAGAGTTTGGTTGTGATGTTTTATGTGATCTATATTTAAACTGACAAATAGTATCATATATATTGCATCAAATTAATTAATTTCTTGGTATTTTCACATCTAAAGCATTTTCTATGTGTCATGTAACCATTGTAGAACTAATTAAACTAAAAATTTTGTTGGATTTTCTTATTATAGACATTATTCAATGCAACCAATACAGTATAATAGATATTAGCCAATTTTCATTTCATAGCCAAATTCTTGGGCCAAAAAAGGGCCTTAATGACCCTCATCCTTTGACAAAAATCTTTACTGCTGACATATACAAAAATTATCAACTTTCAGAACAAATGTTACCTGTACAAAAAAAATAAAAAAACCATTTCCACAATAAAATACAATAACCCATTACATTCCTTTGACCCAAAACAATTTTGGTCATTTATCTAATGTCAAAATGTCAGCTTATCCTTTCAAACTGAAATCAGAAATGAACCGAAGAATAATTTTTTGGCACAAATTTTCTGAGAAAAACCCCATTTCTATACCCAAAATATATATATATTAATTGCTGCAGCAAGAATTACAGGAGCATTTCTTTTTAGTTGAATATTAAAAATATTACTTTATATGTATGTTTCCTGAATATATCGCTATTATCGTATTTGAACCTGTGATTGCCCAGTATAGTAACTTTAAATATATGCTGTTCAAAATAAGCTTCATAGTTCAGATAATCAAATGTGAGTTATCAAACTTTACTAATTTGATTTTTATATTATATGTACTTCCAGAACAAAGGGAACTGTGAATTAATTTACATAATGAGCAAAACATGCATAAATACTTCTTTTTTATAGTATTTTCATGACAATATTTAATATGTGTGCATTGACATCAACAAAAAAAATGGCAGCTGCTATATATTAAATGTTTTTCATTGTGGGAATGTTGCATGTATAATTTTATACTTACAACTTTTTTAAATTTTATAATAATGTTCTATTAAAACATGAAGAAATATTTTTTAAAGGAAAATAACTAAGATTATGAATTTATTATTCATGAAAAAGAAAAAAATTCACAATAAATGGAAATTACCTTATGGTCCATAAAAGTAACTAAGAATTTCCTAAAGTTTCATGGTATTCCTATTTTTGACCAAAAGCATGACTGATGAAGGTAAATCCAGAAAAGCAGTTTACACACAGTTAAATTTTGTTTACAAATGTTTATTATAAAAGATGCAAGATGTGGATTGTGTCTTTCTGGCATATATTCCTTATTCTTTTTATTTGATACTGTATGATATCCACAATACATGTAATGATGACCATATGTTCAATAAAAAGATGACAGATTGTCATCCTATGTGACCTGTGCTTTAATGTTACATTAGTGCATATTATTAGTAAATATTCAAGTTTTGTGCATCAAAAAGTTAAATCCATTTATACAAATTGCAACCTAGGAAAATATGTGCTTTATTCAATTTCCACAAGAGAAATGACAAAAAGGTAAAAAATTCTGACAATGAGAAATATGCAAAAAGTTTAATTATTGGTAGAGCTTGAAAATCTATCATTTACCTCCCCATAAGTCCGCAGACTACGAATAAACATTTAAAATTACAATATTATTTAAAAATTGTTTTCAAGTTTGAAGGAAATGATAAGTAAGAACACTGTGAAGTTATTATATATTCAAACATAAAGGTTTTTTCAAAAACAAAACTATTACACAGAAATGTATATTTTGCAACTGTTAAACTGAATTAAATTTAACATGCTAATGATAGTTCTAATGTGTATGTCAGGAAATTAGTAAATTAGTTGTATTTAACCTAATTAATTCACAAATTGTTTAATAATATCTAATTAAGAACAGACAAAATTTTGAATATATTTCAAAGATTAAACTCCAAAAGAAATAATATTTTTAATAAAAATAGGTTTTTTATTTACCAAGCATATGAAAAGATTTAAAATGTTAAATATTATTACAAAATAATTAATATTTAGTTGGGAATAAATTATCATAAGCTTAGCCTATAAGAAGAAATAACACATATATATTACATCACTTATATGTAATGATAAATAGGGTATCCTTGCAGAACACCTTGAACTACATTTTTGTGAACTTTCATTCTCAATATAATACATTGCCCTCTAACTGTTTAAGGCTTAAGAACACATCAATATTAAGGAATAAATAATACAAATATTATTTTGCAAAAATTTTAACTACAATCATATTCAATAATATTTAATAATGCTTCCACTAATTGGAAAAAAGAGAAAATAGATCAAAGTGAGGTTTTTCAACTGATAGAAGCAGTTTTTGACACAGAATGAGGAATAGGTGTTGAAGTATGAATACTTCAACAAACTTTGTGCCAAATTATCTGTGAATTTCAAACAGTTCAGCTTATAGTCATTCTTTTTCAAATACAAAATTACCAATATTTAAACACAAAAATCCTCTGAATGTGGTTTATTGGTAATCTTTTAAATATTCATTATCTTTGCCATAATATTGATGAAGCAGAAATGTTTGAAATTCACAGATCTTATATAACATATGTATTGAAGTATGAATACAGTAACAATCTTTATAATATGACATTTGTTTTATTCATTCTTTGATGTTTTATGTTTTGCAAGTTTATTGTTGCAAAAAAATATATCTGAATCGTGTGTGAAAAAAGCTTAATAGGTTTGTTCTTTTCATTAAACAGGGATGGAATATAACTGAATGCAATTTTGGAAATAATATCATCATACATACCATCTGTATAATGATTTGAAATTTAAATTTTTTTTTCTATTCATGATAATATTAATTCAAAGTAAAATATCTCAAACATCTACCCAATTTGCAGAGTTAGGAGGCATTTTTTATGCTGTCTGACATTAATTTCTCTTTATAGTTCACCTGAATATCACTTATGTAAATACTGTTGATTTATTGTAGAATTACAAGGTGTGCACACTAATACATAATTGATGCCACAATCAAATGCAATACACAGCACTTAAATTCAGGTCAAATCTTTTGTGTAAACATAATAATCATCAGAATTGGACTGGAAAATTCAATGTCAATTAAAATAGGATTTAAAAAACACAGTATTTATAAGGAAACCAAAAAGTTGAAAATTTTTGTGCAAAAAAATATAACAATAATGTTTTATTTTACATCAATTTAACACTGACACTTCTTCACCAAGCTTAAACATTTTTTATAGGACACGACCAAGTCAGTGCTATTTATGGATACTAATAATATACCAGAGTGTTAGAACATTACTGCCTTGAGGTGAATACCAAAATAGAAGTCATAAATATATTTACCACTTGTACCAATCAAAAATTCTTATATGTTTTTGCATACTTGGATCTTCCTAGAAACAAAAAGTAGTGTGAAAGTGAAACAGTGTATAAAAATGAACAAGAATTGAATAAATTCTTTAACAGAGGACATAAACATTGAAAGTTATTTATTTGTGGATATATGTGAAAATTAAAATGTTAGAAACATTTCAAACTTGCATTAATTCTTTATTGGAAATTTGTTTTTATATACATACAAGCTTAAAAATACTCCTAGATAAATGGAACTGAAGTATTCAAGTACAATGAAAGGAGTTTAAGTAAATTTAATGCTGTAGTGAAAGGAATAAATGGTGTAAAACACTAATAGAATATATTTAAATTTTTTTAAAGATTTTAATTATCAAACAACATGATACCTCTGAAGTATGGATGACATATTTAAATCAATTAACTTTGAGAAACTATTGGATACAAATGATGATTCTTTTGCATATAATCTTACATCATTTCCTCAAGAAGAAAATGCTACACATTTTGACCTAGGGGATTTGATCAACTATCTTTCAAATTTATCAACTAATTACAGTGATAATTCCTTCCTTAGATCTTCTGAAATTCTAGCTAAGCCAGACACAATCATTACATTGATTTTGTGCTTTATAGCATTTCTGGTGAATATGATGTCAATTTGTGCAACCTGTAATATTCCAAATGGACTGACAACACATTCTAAACTTATATTAAGTTTAGCATCCTCAGATATTCTTGTAACAATAAGCGTGTTTGCTCATTTGATGATCAAAATGTTCAACCAGCCTATGAATCCACTGTTATCCAAATCCTCAGAGAGACTTCCATCATCTTGCCAATTTGCTTTTGTTAGTTCACTAAATATAATGGCACATCTGATATCCTTGCTGAATCTCCTTATGATGGCGGTGGATCATTATTTTGCAATTATGCGACCATTGCATTATATTTTTATAATGACTAAAAGAAATGGACTTATAATAATTCTAGTTATGTGGTTGCTGGCAACCATTGGAGGATTTATGAATTTTTTCACAGGAATTGGTTCATATTCGGACCGCTCAAGTAAATTCATGAATTATTGTGAATATATAATGTATAATGATTTCATTGGAGATTACTTATTAATAGGATGTACCATAATATGTTTTATAACAATATGTTTCATATATTTAAGGATTTACTGTGAAGTGAAAAAGATCACCAATCGCATCCAAATTTTACAATATGACGAGGAGCATAACTCTAAAACTCTTATCACCACACTTTTAATCATTGGGACATTTGCAGTATGTTGGATTCCTATTATTTCTTTTAATCTTGTGATCATTGTTCAAATTCACCTAGATATTGAATCTGTGAAAAAGACCTTCAAAGTTCTACTTTTAGCAAACAAATATTTATATGCATTACTTTTAGTGAACTCTATTTGTGATCCTGTGATATATGCTGTAAGACTACGAGAAGTCCAGTTAGGTTACTTTAAATTTTTAAAGAAAACCAGAGAAATTTTGACAAAACGAAAACCACGAAGGAAATTTTCCAGAGTTGTTATACAAAGTGAAACAGAAAGAACTGTTGGAATTGAGGAATATCCATTTACAAACTTTAATTCCGTGCAACACTCAGAGGATTCAGATGAAATTTCTGAGAATCCAAAAACAATTGTTCAAAACGAATCTGAAATTTCCATTCTAAGGGTTACAGAGTGTGAGTCTGCTATATAGATCATTTCATTTATTTTTTTAAGTTGTTATTTTATTGTCATTAAGATAAAAATTTAACTTAATTATACTCTTATTTCTTCTTCTTTCTGCACTGTACCAGGAGGATCATCCCAAGATTCATGAACTTTTAAAACATGATTCTTCTTTAAACAGTATGCATACCTGACTACAGTAGTTTTGTCAATTGAAATTTTGGTATCTGTGATTTTTATACTAAAACATGAATGGTCTGTAATTTGATACAAATGATTTACTATGCCTTTACATCTATGTATTAAAAAGGCACAGAATAATATTATTTTATTTTTTCTATAAAGAAGTTGTCCAACTGTCAACATTAATCTATTACTATGTTTTTGGTAATGAAATCAACAAAAAGGGAAAAATCAAAACATGGATATATAACCTTTACAAAACAACAGATTATTAATGTGGCAATAACTAATAAACATTTCAATAAGGCCAAATAAAATAATATGTATGGTTCCCGTCAGCCGACCGACCCTAGTTTTTTGTGCTGACCCTAGCACTTTTTTTTCCAAATTATTAAAAAAAAACAAAACAAAAAAACCGACCGACCCTAAAATTTCCGGAATTTTTTTCGTAACCATTTCCGAACCCGTAACGAACAACTATCAACAACATGGCAGCTGTGCCGAGATCTGCAGCATTTAGTTTAAATGACAGCAAGGTAAAAAAAAGAAAAAAAAAAAAAAAAAATCCCTACCCTTCCGACCCTATTTTTTTCAAAGAGGTGACGGGAACCATACATATTATTTTATTTGGCCTAAATACCCAATAACTGCAAAAACATTTCATTATGTTTCATTAAATGAATAAATTTTCTTCTTACATTAAAGATTTAAGACATTTTTTCTAATCTTACAAATTGACTTTTCATATTAATGAACCTAAAAAAATTAATTTTCAATACCACACTATATGATGGGTAATTCAAATTCCCATTAATTAATGTGCATTATAAATGCCATACAGAACACGTTCGTTCTTTGAGAAATCTCATAAACATTTCAACATTCTGACAATCCATTACAAATACTATGTACAAGTTCCTTTCAGCATAATATACATCTATGTTCACACCAAACCGACCTTGTGTTCTATATAAATACACAACATGTATTTATTTTTAAAGGATTTAAATTTTTATTAAAGAAGAAAACCAGAACATTACAAAACAGGAAACAGGGGCAGATCCAGCCCCCCCCCTTTTGATAGAAAAAATGATAAAAAAAAAGAAAAGTTTGGGTAAAATTTTGTTCTTAATCTCCATTTGAAAAGAGAAAATAGGTGATTCTAGAGGTCTGCAAAAAGTGGACCCCCCCCCTCTTCCAAAAGTCTGGATCTGCCTCTGCAAAAATGTAAGTATTTATTAAAAAAAACAAAGCAAAATATGACCCAAATACTTGTGAACATGTACCTTAACATCATATCTCCATTAATACCCAATACACACATGTATTTTTAGATGAAAATTCCTTTATTAGAGAAATGTAATTTATAAACCTATTCTTTGGGACTTATTAATTTTATTATATCATGTTGAAACACCTGTTGCAATAACTTGTCATTAGACATTTACTGAATGAACTTGGAGTCTTTTAAAATAATGAGGGTGTAAGCCAAAGAGGTTGTATAAAACCTCATTTATTAAATGAACAACATGTGCACCTGTCATTTAATGGGGGCAATTTAAAACTTGTCATAAGGAATTGGTTTTAACACTATAATATTGAATACTTTGTGGGGAGCTATTTATTTTGAAATTTTGCAAATTTTGGTGCAGTAAATGTAGTCTGTTCAAATTGGCATGGATTTCAATCATCACTTTAAACAAGAAAACAACATTTTCATTTTAACTATTTGTTTCATGTCAAAAAAGTATAAAGCTTAAGTTTTGTGAATATTATAAACTTCAGGAAATTTTTTGACTCTTAGAAGAGGTTTCACAGTTTATCTTTGCAGAAAAATCTCATTTTTCATATTAAAGTTAAGTGAATGACTGTTTCTTAATTTATTATGAAAATAAGTAAATCTCTGATTTACACTTTAATTTTATATTCTTTTTTTATTTTTGAAAAGAACAAGAAAAGAAAGCATATTGGTAAAGTGATACTGTGCTCATACCCCAATGCTTCTTTTAATTTGGTCTCTAAAATTGCTTAATTTAATTCAAAAATCACCTCCAATTTGCTTGTGTTGCACCTTTTTTTTTAAACAGCAGCTGCACACTTTAATTTTAGACTCTAAGGAGATATATGAGCAGCATTGATTTAAAAATATCAAGCTGCTGAAAATAAGACTGATTATAAAATATTTTTTAATGGACAGAAGCAACTTAAATAATGTACACCAAACAAAATTTGCTACATCTTTTAAGTCATAATATATCTAAAGTTAGCTATAAAGTATGTCAGGTTATATACAGTTGGAATTCTCATTTTTTGCCGCAACTCATCCTGCAATAAAATTTCAGTTTCCTCAGCATAAAAATATTTCCTATCACCTCTTTTTATGTCTGTTATTTGACATTGAAACTGAGGTGCATTGCAAGCGCAGCATGATACGACTGCAGCACAATGAAATGTGAAAGGTGAACCAAAGACCCTTTGGGTAAGTGTGGACACAGTATTTTGTTGGACACAATAATGTGCTGGACACATGCAGTCAAGTGCTGGACACAGTAAAATGCTGGACACAGTGATATGACTGGATAAAAGATCATTTTGACTCATATTATCCTCAA
>JAULBM010038524.1:0-20658 GCA_032357055.1 Geukensia granosissima
CCAACTGGGCTATTAAAAGACCCCCAAATCACAAATGTGTTCCAAAATTTTTAATGTTAACATGTTTTTTCTTTAATAATATGCTTTGAGGGACAAAAAAATTTGGTCCCATAGAGATGTGGGGGGGGGGTGCACGGTAGGCTATCCTAGCCCACGGACTAACTGCAGTATGCAACATGAAAGATATGTCATTAATAAAGTGTAGACACAGCATTTAATGGCCAAATATTAGTTTAAATTTCAAGAGCAAAAAAGTAGTAGAGAAATCTCTCATCACAATGCCTGAATCAAATGAACCAGATCAAAAATCTAAACAAAAATACAAAAAGTTAAATGTAGACCAAAATGCCAATATAGGGCCAAAAATAAAAAAGTGTTTTGTTTCCCCAATCTGGAAAAAAACTGCAAAACGTTTCGATTCAAAAAATTTTATTGCCACACCCAAATCAAAATCGTTTTTTTTTCATTATCCATTAACTGAAGAGCAAAATTCAATAATTTAGAGTAAAAAATAAAATATTTGACATCATTAATAATTTTTCCCTAGCTACCTACCTACCAATACCTAGCTTGGTATGGTCAAGTTAGGCAAATCAATATATTAATTTGGGCCTAGTAATCTTTTGAAGATGAGTTAATACTGAAAAGACATAAGAATGAAAAAAGAATGAGGATTTCCTTTCTATAAATTTTCATGAAGTGGTAGTCTAGAACCAACCAAAATCAATTAGAGCAAACTTTTTTTGTTCAGAACTACTGTGTTAAAAATTCAAAAGTTATAAAATAACTGAAACAAAACAGAATTTGGCATCAAAGCATAATTTTCTGGCTGTATGAAGTGTACATGTGTAATATCAGAGACATATATGTCTCTGGTAATATCAACACTACTATAAAAATAAAAATAAAATTTTTGATATGGCTGCAATATTTCCAATTAAAAAAAAAATATTTTGAGAGGTGCTTCGGGATAATTTTTCACAAAAACTACTTTGAAAATTAGATAATGTAGCCAAAAACAAACAAAAAAATGGAATAAAAAAATGAAATTGGGGCAGTGTGGAAATCTAGATATCAATTCAATAAGGCACTGTTAAGATTTGAATTCTCAGAGATTTGTTTTAAGTCAGTGTGGATGTTGGTCTAATTCAATTGTGTGGTTAGTATGACACTCTAGCTATACCTTATTTAAAGCTACAGACTTAGAATCCTTTAATGTCACAGAATAACCTTCAGGTGATTTGGTCTGAAATGCATATCATTGGTAGCAGTATAGAACTATACTTCACAAAACTCTTCTTGTTTACAATGAGGCATATCTTGTCTTCCGTAAGTTTCATTTCATAATAAATACCATAAAATCATCTTCCACTACATACAGTATGAAATAACTGAACAATTTTTAATTTTAATTAGAGAACAACAAAGCATATTTCAAAACAGATCGAAAAGTTTGTCACACTGCATAAGTTTTAACATTTTTTAAGCAAAAACAAAAGGCAGAATTAAAATTAAAAATGCAGATAGTGGCATATTTCATCCAAAATAATTACCTGTGATTTGGCTCCTAAATGGTCAATTTTCTTAAACTTATAACACATATTTCATCCAAAATAATTACCTGTGATTTGGATCCTGATATACCTAATTCTACAACTTCTAACACATTGTGTAGACATTCTTTGTCATATAACAGTCGACAATGTTCCACCAACCATAAAGTCAAACATTTAAATGCTGCCACTATCATAGAGTGTAAATCTCGAGTGTGGTACTGTGATGGCCGACTGCACTGGAAGACGATGAAATCACAGATCCATTTGACTGTTCTTTTACACATCAACAGGTTTGGTGGTTTTATCTTGACCTTTGCCAGTCCACTTAGTAATTCCATTGCTGCCAGAGCTGTATTTAACTCTGTTTTCCAGTTAACCATCAGTCTTGTACAAACTTCTGATGTAGCCTGCCCAAACAGGCCATAAGCAGATTCTGTTATAATAACAATAAATACAATTACAAACCAATATGTAAAATATCTTTTGTTATGCAAGGTATTTTATTTTCACAATTCCTAGTAGTCGATTCTATTCTTCAATAGAATCTGTTGTTGAAATAAAACTTACTCGAATTAATTACTCCTCTAGGGTAAATAATTCACCTTTGGAAGGTAATAATTCTGCCTTTAAACCAAATGTCGCTATAATGAGTGTGTCCCTGCAATTTAAACGGGGCTATCAAAGGAAAATTAATAGTCCATACATGTATATGTAGTCACTAGATGAAAATGGAAACATTTTAAAATTAAACTTAAAGTACTGATAAAGACGTAGAGTGACCAAAGAAAAAATGCATTTGCAGTTTTAAATTTCACAAATGTAAAAGATGCAGTATGGCGAAAAGGAATTATTTACTCTTTCTAATACATAAACATGATTAAATAACACTTACCTGCCAGTATTTCGCCGAAACGTAATAATCCAATATCACAAACTTTATACATGAACAAAAGTTTTCACGAGATTTTTTTTATCGTTTTATATCATTCACTTTTGTCATTGAAATGAAGTTTACCTGCGCGTGTTGTTTAAACACATGAGTTTATGAATTAATTTGGACCCATCCATGTAAAGGGAGAAAAGGTAACTTAATTATAACAATTTTTTAACATCTTCTGTAGTTTTCGGTTTGTAAGTTGGTAAAAGGATTCAGTACAGTTTTTATTTCCATTAAACAGCCTGGAAAGCTCAGGAAGGCCTTCAAATCCTTCCGCCTGCGGCGTCAGGATTTCAAATTGCTTCCCTCGCTTACTCAGCTGTTTAATTGAAATAAAAACCTACCTTCATCCTTTAACCTTTATGTAATACTGTACAAGCTAGTCAGTGCAAATTAATTTTTGCTGCAATGCAAGTAGAAATCTTTTTGCAATTTTCCAAGTTTGCAAGAAATGTTTTGAAAGGAAATATGCAATATTACATTTTCTTGTGTCAGTAATGCAGCACCAAATGAATCCATTTCAAAACCTTATATGGCATTAAAAAAAAAATCAATAAGACCCATTTTAAAATCATATTTAAAATGAAGTATTATTGGAATTTCCTGTTTCTGCATTACATCAATGTTTCTATTTATTTAGAAACTACTGGTATGCAAAATAGCTTCATGAAACTTTGAAGGATGCTGTATGGGGCAATGGACATATGCACCTAATTAAGGTGATCTAGATCTTGTCATTCATGGTCTTTGCATACTTTGACTATACAAGATTTAAAATATTGAAATAGCACTGTATAGAAGATTTTAAATATTGAATTAGCAGTGTTCAGTTTAACTAAGCAGACTGTGGCTGCTGTAATGTTTTTATTTCTTTTTCTTTAATACTAGAATGTTTTCATGATAATAAAAGGTAAAAAATGAAGACAGTTTTTTTCCATTCATGCTATTAAACTATCACAACTTACCAACATCTAATGATGACTGACTTAACAACCTCTGGTAAGCTGTATCTTGGTAACTGGAGTCAGAGGATGTTGTACCTATACTGGTATGGCTGGTATCTAACAAAGAACACAACAGTAAATGTTGCAAAAATAAATATAATATTCTTCATATGAAAGCTTAAAAATAATCCAGAGGTTTATAAGGCTGTTGACTGGAAGAATGAATGTTGCTGAACATCCACCAGCAAACTTTTCATCTATATTCATGTAAAAACTGCCATATAATAAACAACACAATAAAACATAGAAATATAATAATTTAAATGTTTTTGGGTTGGTTTGGCAAGGAATTACCAGTCACCTTCGTCACAATTGTGGTGAGCATTTAGTAACTGACTTGCCTTGAAGTGGCAACCTAAAATTCATCAAGGTCAAACATACATAGATAATCCACAAATTATGTAACTGACTTTAATATGAGATCAGTCAATTTACAACTTCGATGGTTAATTCAAAACTCAAAATTCATCTGCCAATCTGGAATACTTTCTTAAAAATAAATCACAGTCTAACTTTGGAAACTCCTCAAGAGACCAATTAAAAAGATAATTCAAACATTTGAGATTTGTACTGTATAAATACAAAAACTACACTTTGCCAAGCATAAAGAAACATAAATAAGTAATAGCAAGAAAGTATGGGAATCAATTAATTCCAATACTATGCAGATCTGCAAAGGTTAAAGCTTATTATTCCATAATAACCAATCAGATTTCACTCCAGATGAACAAAAATAACTATCCATTCAACATGACTAATTTATATCAATTATCAGGTAATTCCAGTCAAGGAAATAACTGCAAAATTTTATGTTTATCTCCAGTCAGGATAACTAACCAAATCAGTTAAATATAATTTAAACACACATGGTAACCAGGAAAGTTACCAGGTCAAGGGTATAAACAATCATAGAGGTATTTTATAACTATATTCAGTATTAAATCAGTGAATTGCCATGTAACAGTGATGAGGCAATTTCCAGTGTATGTTCTGGGTATGATGTAAAAGTAGAATAGCCCATCCCATGAACAAAACAAAATATTGAACACACCTGCATGTACATCTGAGTCTGTACTTGTATCATGTTGAGGTTGTAATGATAACTGCTCGGCTTCCTCAAACATGGCTAAATCTTGAACTGACAGCATTAATCCACCTGAAAAAATAAAAACTTAATTTGATTACCAGCTGGGGAAATTATTATTTGTTGAATGAAATTTATAAAACCAATCATTACATTGTTATTACAGCATAAATAAATTCATGACAATTGTTAGCAATCAAGTCTAGTACATAAACATTAATTTCATATTTCGATAAATAACCAAAAATTTACTTTGTAAGGTAACGCATAGTTGATTTTGTGCCTGCCACAGAAAATTCATGTTCGTAGATTTTGAAAGGTTTCTTATGGTTGTTTGCTGTCACTTCAGAAAAGAAGGATTTTCAATATACTGTCATAATTTAGATGAGTTTTTATTCCCCTCCCCCCAAAAAATTACAAATTTATTGATTTTTGAGAAAGCTTGTTTTGAGATTTTAGTGTTTTATTTATATTTGGAGGGAAATGGGTTCACTTTTTCGCGTGAACATTTTGGTCAATTTGCAAAATGACTGAACACTAGAACAGCAAACCTTCTTAAATTTATATTCCAATATTACTGCAGATTGAAAACCTTAACTGTCAGTTATACCTAGTAACATCTGAGTATTGGTTGCATCTGTTTCAATCAGTAATGCCTTCAGTAACAGCTCTGTAATCTTCTTCCTCAGAGAAATAAAACTTGTCTTCTGGTTAGCATTATCTGGTGGTACAAAATCTAAAACAAAATAAAACATTAAAAATATTAAAATATGAATTAATAATCAAACTATAAATAAAAAAGCATTTGATTAAATAATTTTCCTTAAAAATGTATTTGTTGAAATTCTCTCACACATTTTGTTATTTTTATATTGTTTGATTAAAAGTCATACTGACTTGCTTTCACTTTATTTTGATTATTGTGTAATTGAATAATTGATATCAGTCAAAATGAGTTTTAATGGACCAACACAGGCAAATTTTGTTATTTGTAAAATTCATTTGAGCAAATTTAAGTGTATAAGAAATCCATTTTGATCATAGTTGCATTTATTTGGTCAATAATGATTCCTTTGGTCCATAAGACTCAGTGACAAAACACTATATACACCTCGGTGGTGTAATGGTAAGCGTGCTCTCTTCGAGTGCGGAAGGTCATGGGTTATTTGCTGCTTCTCCGCTAAGCATGCAGCATTTAGGAGTAAGAGCAAAGACTGGTGGGCCCAGTCAGAAAAATGTGTCTGTGTAAAGTGGCATGTCTTCCTGTGGATTGTTGCTTCCAGCTCACCGTGTTGGTCTAGAACAAAGCAGGGTTCATTCATCATCATCATTCATTAATATGCTCTCGTCCTGAATATGCATTAAATATTTGCCACTGGACATTAAGCAACATTCATTCAATCAATCAATTAAAATACTATAATTGTATAATATTGAAGAAACACATACAAATATCAACATAGTCATACTATAGATGTCATAAAATCTTTCATACTGTTTTGGTCTTGCTTTTTTTCAGGATGTTCAAATATTTTTTGGTCTCAGATCCTCATTCTAAGATATTGGTGTCCATCCTGAGGCCCTTTCTTTTGTTTTTTACTGAAATCAGATCTGGTCTCAGACCCTCATGCTAAGATATTGGTGTCCATCCTGAGGCCCTTCCTTTTGTTTTTTACTGTACTCTAATCATTAATTCTTTAGGGGTATACTAAAGATAGGAGTGGGTGGAGCTGACCCCCGGGAATGCCCATGGAACTTTTTTCATGCAGAATAAATATGGTTAAGGGTTAGGGATGGGGGTCAGCCCCGGAAGTGACCATAAAACTTGTCAACAGGAAATTGTTTATAGGCTGGTAATAAAAGTATCATACTAAACTACCATTTCTTACAATTTCATTTTTAAAGTATTGAAAAATCATTAGCAAATATTTGAAAATTGGCCTTATTTAAGACTTTCTTCAGACAGTCCTAAACAACTCATCCCTGGAAAATTTTACATATTACAGGATCAGAATCTAGTTACTTGTACCTTGAATTTGCAAGTCTTTAAAATGTAGTGGCAAGCACAACATTGACAATAGAAGGTGAATACTGGATCTTCTCAATTCTACAGTACGATCATCGTTCAGCCTGAAATATATCATATACAAATTATTATTTTTAACTGTAACAATGAGTTGTCAATTCTCAATTTTACAACATATTCTGAAACAGAAACACAGAATACTAGCTGTTGTGCTCTAATACCAGTTGAATAAAATTATCAAATATTTTGATGAAAAGAAAATAAAGTAAATTACACAAGCCACCTACTTGAATGGTAAAGTCTGTTCATTCAGGATAAGGTATATGGCATTGAGTATATAAGGTATTAGAAGTTGAACACCATCAAGGTTCACCCTCAGGAGATCACAAGAATTGAAGATAATACTGGATATAACCTGGCCACTCATTGTCTAAAATATAATAAATTTTATCTTCAATAATTAAAAATTACACTGGTTAACTGTCCTTATATCAAGGAATATAACATTAACTGTTATATAAAAAGAAATATTCATTCAAGGTACAGGATCATAAAATATTTTTCCACATTGTACAACTGAATTGCCTTTATAACCAATTAAAATTTTTTTCTGCATTGCAGTGTTCTTCCAAGAAATTTTTGATAGCGCTGTGGTGCGCGCGCGGAGTATTACTGAATGTCCTAATGCAGCAGCTTCGTCTCGCTTTGCAAGAAACACATTAATATTGGTCACTCTATTGCATGTGAAAAGAAATATTTGCAACTGCACTTTATACAAAACTGTGCATGTATCTTTAACTTAAATAAATAAATTAAATCCTTTTAATCTGAAATAGAGACACAAGTCTCAGCCTGAAATAATGTATCCAAAATTTTTAACCCTATTTGTTAAAATGTGCATTGCAACCAGAGTCCCTGACCTGTCTGACCTGGCAGACATTGGTTCAATTTACAGAAACTTCAATTTTTGCCAGATATAAGCAATAAATACTGCCTAGTTTTAAATGCAAACTAAAGGAGTCGAAGTTCCTTCTCGTGTACAGAATCCAAATTTTGAATACCACATTCCAGAAAAGACAGAAAAGATCGCCGAGAATTCAAACTAATACCCGTATTTGATTTGATACAGTAAAGGGAAACATTTGCCTCTTCATATATTCATCATTCCTTAAAGTTATTGTTATGAAATTAAAGTGTTTTATTCAAAAACATCGTTTTGGGGTCTGCAGTTTTGCAAAATTTCTCGATCCGGATGTTGAGAATTGGTGGAAATATCTGGAACGATACCAGAAACCATCCGGTTGAAAGGTTAAAACTAAAAGATCGTTAAATTCGTTAAAGTTTTACATGTTGTGATGAAAGTGACAGAAACGCAATTTTTTGCGTCATTCTCGATTGTGACCTGTACTCGCGCATGCGTATTTTTTACCGCACGTGTTTAAAAAGGCGGATTTCGGTCATCTCGGGGAACAAACGTAAATTCATATTCTTTTTCATAATTTCTGATGCTTGCTGAAAATAAATTTAATTAATTGCCTTGTACACACGAGAGAAGCCCAGATTGTCGTTACCTGTACAGTTACCTGGACATTCTTCAAACACAGGTACAATCAGGTGTGAAGTGATGATTGTCACACGCTGTCAATCTGTTGATTAGTCTTTTGGTCACGGTTGGGTCGTAATTGGATTACACAGAATGTTTATTCAATAATTACCATGTTTGACAGCTAATAAAGCCAGGCTTTCTGTTAAACTAATTAACACAGAAATTGAATTATAGCGTTGCGGTAAATACGATAGCGCTGTGGCCAAAACAGATAGCGCTGAAAACCGCAGTGCTATAACGGCCTGGAGAGAACACTGCATTGTATACCAAGTGTCATATTTTTGGTAAAGTAAAACCAGAGACATATTTTATTTGTAATGGACATCATTTGCCAGCTTTTTTTGATAAAAAGGTTATTTTATCACATGTATGTTATGTGAATATTGTACCAGTTTGTAAAAATAAAATTTACATAAAAAGATTAAACTTACATCAATTCCTGTCTGAAGACCATAGTACATTGATATATAAAATCTGGAGTAATATGTTGGAAGGATTTCCTCCCCTGTTTTGTGAGCACAGAAAATTCTGCACAGGGCTCCTATTGCTTCTGCCCTTCCTGCTTCATAGGTATTATCCCCATTAAGGTTGATGTTGACTGGGAAATCTAAAGATATGGACGCTTGACGAGATTCTGTGAAGGAACTGGACCTACTGTCTGCCCTTGCTGGAAACAGAAAATAAAATCGTAAGAAGTATGAATAGATTCTGTGAAGGAATTGGACCTCCTTCTGTCCTGCTGGAATCAGAAAATAAAATCTAAAGATATGGACACTTGACAAGATTCTGTGAATGAACTGGACCTCGATCTGCCCTTCTAGAAACAGGAAATAATATCTTAAGAATTAGAAGTATGAGATTCTGTGAAGAAACTGGACCTCCCTTTATCCTTGCTAGAAATAACCAAAAAAAATAAGTGAATGTATATTGATGAATTCTTCACTTAAACCAAATATTAATATAAATAACAGACTAATCAATGCATTTATTTCATACTACTATAATACTGGGGTTTTCCCAAGGTAATATGCCAAAGTATTTTCCAGGTCAGAGACATATTCCAGACCCATAAGGCAAATTACCTAGGAAATATGCCAAATAATATACATGTACTAGCACATATCACTGCAGAAACTAACCTGAATTATAATAATCAAATATTCTCCCTTTAATTATACTTATCTTAATTGACCAATGAAAAACAAAACAAGAATATTTGATAAAACAAAACCCTTCCCTATTGTAAAATTAAAAAAAATATTTTTGTATTTGAGAACCAATACACATCTTTTAACTGACAAAAGCAGGAAAAATTAATTCATGTACCAAATACCAGCATCTCCTGTTATAAACACTGTTCAGCAGTTTTGTATAACCTGTTTTTGTAATTATTTATTAAACTGATACATTGTAACATCATTCAAAAAATGATTTGGAAAAAATTAATCCCAAACCAAAATCTGAATTTTTTGCATTAACATGCCTATCTTTGTGTAAAGGATGCGACAGGTGTTTTCTTGTTTTTTATTTATATGCCTTTTATTTTTTGAAGAATGAAGTTACCTATTTCAGGTAATTTTTGTGAAGAAATCAGTTACTTTTATCAGGTGTTTCATTATCATGTGTTTCCTTTTTTGAAGAATGAAGTTACCTTTCTCAGGTGTATTCTTTTGTGAAGAATTAAGTTACCTTTATCAGGTGTATTCCTGTGTGAAGAATGAAGAAGAACCTAACTTCAAAGCTAAATAAACTGTTACCTTTTTCAGGCGTTTCCTTGTGTGAAGAATGAAGTAGGACCCTTGCCAATGCAGCATCAAACAACCAGGCACCAAAGAGATGAAGTATACTGTTACATCTTGGTCGGGCAGGAGCCAGTGGTTGTCTGGCATCAAAGGAAACATGTCCACTAAGGTTCGGTGGGAGTGTTGAAGACTTAGGAGTTGTCACAGGAACTGGCATCTTGGAAGATCCTTAAAAGATAAATCTTTAATGTTTCATGGATGTATAGACCATCTGAATG
This sequence comes from Geukensia granosissima, assembly GCA_032357055.1. Lineage (NCBI taxonomy): Eukaryota > Metazoa > Mollusca > Bivalvia > Mytilida > Mytilidae > Geukensia > Geukensia granosissima. The sequence continues at coordinate 10,234 of JAULBM010038524.1, forward strand.
TTCTTGATGTATAAAGAAAACAGCAGTGATCAATTTAATCAAGCAATGTGTTTTGTTAGATATCTTATCATTGTCTGATAAGACTTCTTTAGCATCTAGAATGTGGCTTATAAAAATATCCTTAAATAAGGAATATTTTACCTGCAAGTTACTTCTTGTATGTCAAAGCAGACCCTACCTATGCCGCTGCCTCTTGTCACAGGGTTATATAGGAAACATCTTTAGAAACAATGGAACAGTGATTTTTAAATCTTTCTACAGCTGAATTTGTAGCAATATCAAAAACCCTTGACCTGTATTATGATAATTCTTGATTTATATGATCTAAATCACCCCCTTATCACCATATCCATTTTCTTATTTTTACATATCCCCAATGTCAATCAAGCAACCAGAAGATAATAATACCCTTCTGTAATGTCCCTGCTATAACAGATGATATTGGTCTGTTAGGTTTCCTCTGTCCTGGTGGTGTTAATGGAGCAGACACCTGACGGTTGGTCTGTGAAGCAATCAACTCCTCCTCAGCTTTTACTGACTGGGCAATTCCTAAAGATAAATTTCACCTGATATCATCACTCTAGTTATTAATTATCATCCAATTTCTATTTATCACTAGCAGAAAGGTTTAATTTTAAATTCATTTTAATTTTAAATTAAAGGGAATTTTTATCAGCTACATTGTAATACTTTGTACCCATCTTGAGCCAAAAAGTTTAGATTCAAATTTCAGTGAAAAAATATCAGCTACATTGTTCATCCCTGTGTATTTATCATGTACATTAAAGATTTAAGATCAAATTTAAGTCAACAATTTTCTGATACATTTAACTACATTGTTTTTGTGATGTACAAAAAGTTTAAGTTCAAGTGAAGAATTATTTGCTTCATTGTATTTAAAATTAACATAATGGTTTAATTTTAAATCTAAATGTCTAATTTAATACATTTTTATTATAAATCAGGTTCCATAAATGTGAGTACAAGCCTTTTTTGTTCCTGTTCACTCTGTGTACATACACTGAACATACTCCACAGATATACAACAGACAGGAAAGTTTATAAATTTATGACTGTCTGATTGGTTTAAAATTAAATTAAGGTTATACCTACCAAGAAAGGCATTGACCATTATTGATATTCCTCTCATGGCTCTAAAGAAAATGTATGGTAGTTTGTTTAGACATTCATGTTGTAATGGATCTACCACACCATTTCCTGGCATGGCCTGCTGGCGAAACTTTGGTGTATTACTTATTATTTCTGGATGACACAGGTCTACTGGATTGTTTACAATGTGGAGGAATCTAAACCAGCACTGAGCAATTGTATCATATGACATATCATCTGGAATAAGTTGTATATTCTCATCTTGAACTAAAAAAGAAAATGTATTAGGCTGTAATCATTTAAAATGGTCCAATATAAACAATTTGTACCAAAGATGTTAATTTACAAATCCACGGTCATGTATATCAAATATTAACTGACATATTGTCAATGTCAGTCTTACTGAATTACTGCCTCACAATGAAGTTTAGAAATTGTTGTTCCAAGAAAAACTATTTATTTACCAAGCCATCTTCTACAAACTTATTTTAAGTTCTGAACATGTTGTTGATTTGTATAATGCAAGCGCTGAGACTAAAATAAAATTTAAAGTTTTTTACTCTTTTTTTGCCAAACTCTAACTGCCAAAAGAATATGTGAAATATAATAATGGAATTTCTTAACATGATGGTGGTTGGGAGGAGGGTTGAGGTGGATGCAAATTTCAAAACTAACTTGTGTGTCCTTAAATGTCTTAATTGGCAGTTTTTGTGAAAGATGTTAACTTTTTCTGTATTTATACAATTTCTGTTCCAGACAGCCCATCACATATAGCTCCATGCAACCTGTCTTCGGTGGCTGAATCAGCAAATCAGCTGTTTTTGTCAACATTATTTTCATAAAACAGTACTCATTTGTTCAACTGGAAATTGCATTTCAAAAGGTCTATGTATCTAACAGAAACATTAACTCCTATCTAATTAGTTTATTATCTTATATATATATACATTTATGCTAGGTCTTTGGGAGAAATCCTATGAGTTTTCTACATTCTGCTATGCTGTAACGAGAGAAAAACAGAATTTTTAACACTAAAGGATGCAGATCTTCAATATGCATATAAGATAAGAATCCTTATTATGTGGTTGATTTTTTCGAGAACCAATATATAGGTACTAAAAACATGCCTGGTCATGTTCTGTACCAAACTTACCAGCTCCTAGCTGTAGCACAGGGTAGTCAGGTCCATATAAAAACTTCAGCAATCTGGCCGTAAGGGCGTGGTTGACTTTGTGCCACTGTACCACCAGTGTCTCATGGTGTCGCCAGTTGATACACATATTTCTGAATGTTTTCCATAGTGATGGTGAAGGAAAACATTTGTGACAAGCCAGTAACCAGATCTCAAACAGAACACTGAGAACACGTTCACATAAATGATCACCAATGTCATCTGTAAATAATATGAAACTGTCATAACTTTGTATTGTAATCATAAATATGTTCATTTTGTACAGTTTCAAATAGAAATATGTATTTGCCTAACAAATAGCCTTAACCATTTAAGATTTTGTTCAATAATTTTCTGTTTTGGTTCATCGATGAGGAAATACAATAAAAATTACAAATTATAGCCTTATAAGCATTAAATTCTGCTAACTAAAGACCTTAACAAAATAACTGAGAATACTTATCATGTTCATAAAATACAAAGTGAATCGACTAGTATGGCTACAGTGGTAACCAGAGTTATTTTATCTTTAAAGATTTGGTTTGGTTGAGTTATACAAACTGTAATCTCTTTAATTCCAAACTAAAACTTATTTATATATTTGAATTGTTATAGCTTTCAACAGTTAAGGGCAATTATGTTTTCGAACTTTAATTCTAGAAGACAAATGGAGCTTATCTGCCAGCAGGGTTGTAACACTTTATTTTTTACTTTTTTTTTTCTTTAATAAAAAAATATTTGTGGTAAAGTAAAAGAAATAACTAAACAAATCTACTAAAAGGTGATAATATACTAATTTCTTTAATATTTTCAACTAAATTTAGGGATTTCAAACTATGTCACCTACTGTAAGTTAAACTTAAACATATCTAGTCTATCCTATCTAGAAAAATCATAAAGTATTTAATGCCTTTTAGAAAAAACAATATCTCCCATGGCATACCCACTGGAGACTCAGAATTCTGAGCCTTTATCGTTCACCTGACATTGGGCCAATCAGTAGCAAAAATTAACTGGCTAATGGTAGCTATGATTTTTGTTAACTTTAAAAAGTGCCTTGCATATATGTTCCTGTTAAATTTATTCTATTTGTGCAAGTGGTTTTAGAGGAGAAAATATTTTACGTTTCAGCCAATCAGAAACAAGAATCTTCTATGGTGGCAATGTTTTTTGTCTGATCTAGACAAAATGATGATATTTTATACAGGACCTTTCATAGATGCTGCATATTAAATATTAATTCATTTGGCCAAGTGGTTTCAGTGGAAAGTATTATTGGATATATCAGTTTGTAAGAAGCATGAATCATCCATGGTGGCCATATTCTTTGATTGGGACAAAATGAGCAAACTTTGTAAAGAACCTTGCATACATGCTACCTGTAAAATATTGTTTCATTTTACCAAGTGGTTTCAGAGTATTTTTTTATGTTTCAGCCAGTCAGAAACAAGAATAGTTAATAATGCCCATGTCTGTCTGATTCTACAATCTGTTCTAAGTACAGACAAAAAAGATTCAGTAAATTACTTGAGGCTAAATAATAGTGGAAAGTGCAGTAACATTTCCTTTGCAAATTTATCAGATATTCATTTCTATAAAGCAAAGGCTTAAACTGTCAAAAAGCTGAAAGAAACTGTTTTAAAAACCACATTCACGTCAAATCCATATGCTGCTAAGAGAAAAAGATTTAAAGTGGGATATTTACAGATTTGCATTAAAAAATGTAGGAATTATGAGGCAACCTTGTTTGGGTCATAAAAAATGTTTATCTTGCATAATTTGATATCTTTCAACCTTGATTTGAAAGGTTAAAGGAAGCTGTAAGAACCATTAAGATTCAAAAAATCATTATCACCAACAAATGTGTATTGTGGAATTTTTCAGCTTGCTGTTTAATATACATTTTACTTAATATGACTATATTGTGTAAATTCACCAATTTTGGGAAAATTTCCTAAATCTGGGGCTGATTTATTATATTGACACCAATAGTACAAGCCCTAATTTAAGTTTAAAGTTTTGAGGTTAAATGAGGACAGATTACATTAAATACGACAATATTTACAATTTTTTTATCAAGTTTCTGTCTGGACACAAACATTTATAAACCCCCCACCCCACCCCAGTAAATAATTTAGTACTTAGATAATTTTTTCCTTGTAGTTATTGTAAAAGCAAACACTTTTCCAGTTTGACCCATATGATGCTTAACCATGACATCTGCCTGAATGTGAATTGTTATTTAACTGGACAAACACAATATATCCTGTTATGTGCAGTGAATACTCAAGTAACATGATGGCCACGCCCAGTATATTTCAAATATAAGTGTGCAATGGACTTCAATTTATATTTAGATTTTATTACCTAATAGATATATGAATGCAAAACTTTATAGATGTATATATGAGACCTCATCAGATAAAAAAGAATTGAAAGTATTCCCTGCTTTAACTGTTAAAACTTATCCAAGTTTAGATTTTTTTCTATTTTAATTTTCTCGCATTAATATTTTTGTGGTAAATTTAAAGTTTATTCAACTGTAACCCAATATCTGATGTATTCAGTTGTTCTTTCATCATGTTTTCCATTAAATTGTTACCATAAAAAGAGATGATGAACCCAACTCATACTGATCGATATTCTACACTTCCTATACATGAAAATCTTTTCATTATATTCTGTTTGAATTATTGATTCCTGTTTATTTATGCTTCTGTTTGGATCTGTAATCCAACAGTGAGTGGTCCGAAGGGGAGAGGATTATCTATTTGGATGTTCAATTTTCTTGAAAAAATTGTTTCAGCACAGATACTGATATTTGAAACTTTAACCGATATATCAATTGTCTGCTATTATTCATTAAAATATGACAAAAACCCATTTACTCTATGTGGCCAATCTGTGTTTTAAAGAATAGCAATTGGTACTTTTCAGCACTCACAAGTGGCAATGCAATTCACAAAAATGATTTGTTTTGTTTGTTTGTTTGATTGGGTTTTAAGCCAACAATGTTTAAGTCATATCGCAGCAGTCAGTTTTACTGATGGAGGAAGCCAGAATACCCAAAGGGAACCATAGACCTTGGGCAGGTAACTGACAAACCATATTGCGTATAAGTTAAACTCAACCCATTTTTGTAAGGTACAAAGCCAGGCAAGAACCCACACGGAATAGGTGATAGGATACAGTGATCTATACAAGTTTAAACCAACTACCTAGACCACTTGGCCACCCAGGCCCCCACATAAAAATGACATTTTAAATAATCAACCTTTTATATTCAATAATTACAATAAAAGTGAAGTAGATATTGTAGCATCTAGTACAGAATTGAAAGTCAAAACAGAATTCAATTAACCTAAACATATACTGGTACATTGGTACATATACATTAGAAATCCATGTAAAATATTTCTCAAGCTAAGCAAATTAGTTTCTTTTTCCTATTGCATTCCAAATGCTGCAAACAAAATAAATCAAAATGCCTATGTTGTTGTACTACACACAAGCTCCATGTCTTGTCCCACAATTTATCATGCACCACACTTCACACTATTACAATAACTATCAAATCTCAGCAAAGGGGGATAATAAAAAGAAGAATAAATATTATATCTGTCCAAAACTAACTTATATCTAGGCATAAGTTTGTAAGATATTTACAATGTCTTGAAAACATCATTGTATTCAAATTTTGCCAAGCTTTTTTTAGCTTTATCAGTAGGAATGAAAAAGAATAATAGTTCTGTTATTTTTTTCTACATGTTTGGTGCCTTGTCCCCTGTAAGCTGGTGCCCTGTCCCTGTGAGCTGGTGCCCTGTCCCCTGTGAGCTGATGAGATATGATAAGGTTAGTACTATATACACATCACAAGCATGTCAACACTTACATGAACTCAGCCCAGTGTCGTCTGCATGATGGAAAACAAAACAAAAACATGCAAATTCTATACTACAAATCAAAATCATCCAGGTACTCGGGCAATTTCTGTTAATATTATTTTGATTTAGTCGATTACTATCAGAGATTTTCTCTCTGTCACATTCCATTATGATAAATCTTAAATACTTGGTAGATACCAATTATATGTTAACTGAAATTCACTTCAATCCTGCAATATTTCTCACAAATCAAAAACATTCAGGTCTTTTTAACATGTTTAACAATGTAAATTTGTAAAATGTATACAAATTCTGGTGTCATGTATATGCACATTTTTCCATTTTGATATTTTACATGACATTTTTCTGCAAATTTGATTGAATCACAGCATAAAAAAAAATTGATGCCAATTTACTTTCTGTTAGTATTAGCTAGTATATCCTAAATGCATTTTAGGCAGTCCAAAATAATCATTATTTGCAAAGAAATTGCAGAGGTTGAATAATACAGAACAGTTACTTTTTACAGGTATCATTTTCTCTGCATCACTTTGAGCATGACATCACTTAAACATAAATAACTTTAAATTTGAACCATTTCAAGTGTTGCTCCAGCTTTACGGTGGAAACATTATAAGGTTATGTATAACTCTGAATCGAGCTTTATGGTGGATACATTATAAGGTTATGTATAACTCTGAATGCACTATCAAGTATCCTGTTGTGATGAATGAACTAGTGTCAAATCTCCAAAAGATGAAACTGGCGTTGAACAGTAAAATAATACTAAGAGTGCTGTAGCCTACAATTCTATTTGTTGTCTACAAAAATTAGAAAATTCTTGGAAGTATATTTGAATTAACATATTTGGCTATAGAATGTACACACTTTTTCCCTAAAACATTTCAAGGGGTTAGAGGTGTTATAATTTACTGCTACACTAAATTTGGAGATTCTTCCCAAGTTGTCAGATTGTATATTTGTCTCCATTTTTGACAATGTTAGAAGAAAAGAAAATTTTTTGCAATACTTGAAATATATCTCAACTTTTCATGAATTTGAATCTATGTTGTTCTATCAGAAATTGCTATTTTCTTTCATAAATCCACATGAGAGAACTATGTTTACACTTGCCGCCATTTAATAACAAAACATCATGTGATCTTAAAGTGACAGTATAATTAGAAGTTTCAACAGTGCCTTTAGTATTTCTTGGTTGTAAAAAGGTTGCTGATTATTGTTAACTTTTCTTTAATAACAGTAAACTCATCAAAAACAGTTTCCCTTTGCCTGAAAGTTAAAAAAATGCAGATGAATTCAAGATGGGTTTCAATTACAGACAAAACTTACAAAGATCTTTTTACAGCACTGTCCCTTCTGTGTTGTAAATATATCATTATTTTCTGCGAGCTTATTTCTCAATTTAAAGTTGCTTAAACTGTTAAATAAAAAGAAATGAAGACCCAATCAGCCGAACAAACAATATATTTACCAAACAGTGGTAAAAACTTTCAAGAACATGACCATCTTTCTTGGACATTCATAACAAAAGTCTCCCAGTATTATATACATGAACTAGATTTTAAGGGCTGAAAAGGCCCTGTGTATAAGTTATAAATGTGTATGAACTACAGCCAAATGAGGAAAATATATTTTAATGAAATTATTATATTTTAACTCTGCTACCCTCTCACAAAGTTTACTTTAATTTTAAGTTCCAGTAAATTAAAATCAGAAAAAATTATGAATTGCAACAAAGTTTAAGATGCACTTAATTTTACACCAAAAACACAGAATACCTATTAACTGCTGCCACACATTTTGGGACAGTAGTTTCAATACTTGACAAAAACTTGGACAGATGTTGTAAATGACATCTTATATCTATCTGATTCCAAAAATTTAATGAGTTATGACTTATACTGTAAACCTTAGAGAGTAAGGAACTGATACTAAAAATCTTATTTACCAAAATATCCCAAGTTACGTTTACCATTGAAGCATGGAATCATGCTCTAATCATTAAATCATTTTAATGGTACCATGCCTTTTTAATCTGATATGAAAAGAAAAAAAATTCTGTTTATGTTGTAAAAAGGGAAAATTGAATTTATTGACTGAAAGGTCATAATGACCATAGGTAGCATGAGTTATGACACAAGATTGGTTTTATCAGTGAATAAAAATGAAGATAATCTTTTCTCTTTTCTCTTTTCTTGTCTCATTTAGAATGGGATTTTTTACTCTTTGTATCATTGAGTGGACATTTCATTCATTGTTAAAATTAGGAACAGACTGAAAGTTTTAACCAATACCACCATCTTTTTTATCTTTTGATGCAGGTAAAATAACAGCACTATAAGATAATGCAGCAATATATGAAGCTGCTAAGCAATGTTATATAACAGGGACTGTTAGGGTTATACATGACGGGATATCATTCAACGGCAAATTCTTATCTGCTGTAAAACTAACATAACACTGATAATTCAACAAGATGCCAAGATGTCACGTGTTAAATATTCCTCTTGCATACTTATGATCTTATAGCAAATATACCATTCCTTTTGCACATAGGAATGGTATAATTTTGGCTTTAAATGTCTCTACTCTCAAATAATTAACATAGTGTTCACATTTAAACAAAATGTGTCCTTGTAAAATGCAACAAGAAGCAATGGAATCTCTCTATTCATAAAAATCACTAACCTTTCTCTGTGGGGGGAGATAACAAACTATCATTAGCAGCCAATAAAAATTTTAGTAAGGTTTCCCATGTGTCTCTAGTCAAAATGGTAGACTTTGTTGCTATCTCTTCTATAGCTCTCAATACTCGGTGGCAGTACATTGCTTGTCTTTTTACCAAATCTAAGACTGGAAGAAAATAAGGATACATGTTTAAATTTTAGGACCTGTCTTCACCAGGGCCAGATCAGATCAAGTTAAGTCAGAATACAGGTAATTTGTTGCATTCACACTTTAATTCATATTGGTGGCCTAACTTAATCCAGATTAAAACTAAATGCACAGAAATCGAAGGACAAATCGGAGGTGCAGCCAATGTCTGCAAAGTTCGTCTTGTTCTCCCCAGCTTGTCATATTCCGCTATTTGAATCAAAGTTGACTTTGCATGAAAACTTGTTTAAATATGCAAACATAACAGTCTGAGAGTCCTTTTTAAAAGTCTAGTTACAGCTTGTTTTGTGAATAATTTTGGAACTTTATGAAATTAAAATTATATATTTGAAATGTATGTATTTTAACTCATTAAACTTGTATAATTTGCACACCAACCCGCATGGTGGTTGGCCACACAGTATGTGAGGAAATGAGTCGGACAAATACTTAACCAAAGTCAAGGTTGCATGAAATGTGGATACTGACAGACTCTCCAAGACACATCTACTAACCAAGTTTGATGATCTGCAGTCAAGTTTTACCAGAACTAATGTCGGACCTCAAACTTAATTGAAATCATTCAACCATGAAATATAGGTCATGTGTCCTAAATTTTCGGTGTGGTGAAAGGTCGTGACCTCATGCATCTGTATACCAAGTAATATGAATGTAGGTATTTTAATTCCAAAGATCTGGCTGTGGAGGCGGACGCAGATGCGCATGAAGACATGGATGGCGAGGGTACTCCAATAGTCCCCCTCTACTTCGTAGAGGCGAACTAAAAAAGGATTACAAATCAGCCAAACACATTACAAAGTATCTGCAATTGATTCTTACGGGTGCATCTATCTCGATATTAAAACATGAAATTTCAAAATTTCCCCAAAACATTAAACATTTTCAATACCCATACTGTGTAACTGTTTTTGTCTTGGGTTTCGATAATGAAAAGTTTTTGAAAGGCTAATTAGGGTGGGCGTTTCACTGAGGTCAAATTTGTTCAAGCGCATCCATTGATTGTATTAAGGTGTCAAACCAATAATTCACCCTGACATTTTGCCTTAAGCTAGGCTAGAACATAGCAAAAATAGTACTAACAATATAGTCCCATTCAGTACATCATATTTTCAAAGAGTTGATCAAGTTTAAAAAGTTAAATTTTTTGAAAGATAGATGTATTGGAATAAGTTTGTGCCCATGTTTGATCTGTTTTATTGATTGATTGACTGAATGTTGAGGCATGTTCCAACAACAGGTCACTAACCAAAGTATCCAGGAGATAAATTAGAGGCTCCAAGGAGCCTGTAATCGCTCACCTGACTCAAAGTTGTTTTGGCAAAGTCTGGCCATGGTGGCAAATTC
>JAULBM010038525.1:0-10860 GCA_032357055.1 Geukensia granosissima
ATCTTTATGCCCAGCAGATGAAGGATGTAAAATAACTTTGTGCCCAGTATACAAATGCACCGGCCCAGCAATCTGATAAATATTGAACAGTCCCTTACTCCTTGAAATGTACATATAGCATACCCAGATTTTTTTTTAATTTTTATTCGACATTCGTAATTTTGTATCATAGCTGTTTTCTCTCATTTTCTATAAAAAAAAAATATGAATGACACTAAGAACCAAAAGTTATTAGCGCTTAAACGATGAAGAATGCATGTAAAAAGGTATTGGCAGTTTATGACAGTTAATTCAAACGCTTAACAAATTTGATAACAAAGCCGATTCTCTTTAGCTTATACATCAACCAATATACGAGAGCCAAGATTAAAAATTATCGATTGCTATAGGAAAAAATATGATAAAAAATCGTGTGATGTAAATTATTGAGCAGAGAGTCAATGTCGATTCCAAAGAAGACAATACTCAAAAATTTTAAAATAAAGTTATAAAGTTATAAAAAAAAAATTTACGTAAAAGTTTTTTCCTGTAACTGATAGGTTTCAATTGGTTGTGTTTGAATATAATTAATAAGATTAATTCGCTAAATGTCATTTTTCCATTTATGTTTGGGTATGATATCCCGTTTTTAATCAATTTTCTGCAGATGCCACCAATCATAAATTATACCTTAAAATATAAGATAGAATTTGGTAAAAAGTAATAAATAACTTGTGGAAAGGAAACCCTACACTTAATAATTTGCTGGTAATACAAAGATGAAGTTTATTAAAATCTAGTCAAATTGAGAATATATACACCATACGAAGGAGTCAAAGTGACGTCTCCGTCAAGGAAGGGAAAATTTACAATATGGAATGAAAATCGTTTCTTTTGCCTATTATTATATTTCCGATGTTACCTTGTGAAACAGAAACATTCTAATCCAGAAATGGAAAAATGTGGATGTCCTTATTAGTTTTTTAAATGAGTTCTCTATGGAAAATTGTATTGACGTATTTGGAGAACCAACTGCAAAGATATCGCTACTATAGCGGTAGGTATGATTAAATGGATCTATAGAATTAGAAGGATCTAACAGTAAATGAATAAGTCTGCAATTATAGGGTACAATTTTATCCATGGGAATTCGTCCAAAACTGATGTAATTTTATCAAGAAAAAAATTAATTGAATTTATCATCTACTAATAAGTCAAGTAGTAAACTTAAAATATGCCATAGGGCATGTGCTTGGACATACATAATGCTATTGTAATGGTGCGGCATATGTTTCATCAACATTGGTGGTTTTTTTGCTGTTACCACTTTCATTTTCGAAAGCAAGGTGTCCTATCGGAATTTTTTTTATGCCATCCTTTCCAACCTTTTGGACAAGTACATGAAAGATGCGGCAGGCTTCAACTATAGTATTGATTGATTCAATTCTTCACTTAGTACGTTAACCTGTATCCATATGGAAATAGAGATTACTTGCAAGAAAAAAAAAACATTTAGGTTTTTGAATTCTGGAAGACAAATTAAATGGTCAAACATATTTTTCCTGGTATGAATTTTTTCTCAGACTGTAAGGTTATCTACCTTAGAAATGCTCTACTTCCCACGTCTCTAATGTATTGACTAGCACACATAATTAATTAAATGTTTTATTACGTGCAACAAGAAAATTTATGAAATACTCAGCTATAAATTCCCTTTAAAGTGTCAATAATTTTTGGAGATATAAGACAAATTAAAATACAATTTTACCCATGTTGAATAAAAATGGTGAATTTCGATATCCTATTCGGTCTTCCTACCAGTCAAGTGTTATTCAGCTGTTTCAGATTTGCACTTATAGTAAAAGCTAATACCACAAGTTTGCAATCAAAGATGGCGGAAGACGCCCGAACCTCCTTAATATAAAAGATAATTTCATGAACTATTTTTTAATTCTTTTATTATAAGGTCTCTCCTTTCAGTAGGTATATCAATAAAAGTTTAAAGAAAATTGGACTATTCGCTAGTTTTTCATTAACACCTAACATCCTGACAAAAAGTTATGCTAAAGCACGTTGATTTAATATATTTAAAAAGTGATCGTGCCAGTATCCTTGATATATAATAAAAGAATTAAAAAATAGTTCATGAAATTCGCTTTTAGCTTTATATTAAATCCTGATATTCTGACATTCAGAAATATATATATTTGAAAGAGTTACTTCTTATCAAAAACAGTAGAACCAATACATAGGGTTATCGAGTTCTAAATATTTTGAAATGAAGTTCTCATATTAAAAAAGAACAACAAATAGGCAGCCAAAACCAGCGGAAGGACATCGACCACGTACAGTACAAGAAAAGAAGACTTATCTCAGGGGTTTGATGTCTGTTTAAGTTTATGACATCACAAAAGTCAGTAATGTTTTTGATGTCTGTTTAAGTTTAATACATTACAAAAGTCAGTAATGTTTTTTATGTCTGTTTAAGTTTATTACATCACAAAAGTGAGTAAGGTTTTTGATGTCTGTGTAAGTTTATTACATCACAAAAGTCAGTAATGTTTTTTATGTCTGTTTAAGTTTATTACATCACAAAAGTTTTTTACATCACAAAAGTCAGTAATGTTTTTGATGTCTGTTTAAGTTTATTACACCACAAAAGTCAGTATTGTTTTTTTCTACTTTTTCTACTGCTTTATTCTCATTGCACATCAATTTCTATATTCATATTATAAAATTATTTATGGATGAAATGTAAAAAGTTCATAAACATGGCTTTTGTTGAAAAGTAAAAAAAAAATCAAGTATGTCGACGATGGTCTTTATTTTTTAATTTGCAAAATAAATTTATCCCAAAAAACTAACATTAAAAATCCAACAAAAGTAATAATAAAACGTATTTTAAAATAAATATGGAAAACGGCAGTTTTGTCACAACGAAAAATGATCAAAAAGGCCAAATTTCGTACATTTGACCAATGTTTCTTAAGCTTTACATTGATTTAACAAATTGTTCAATTTGTTTTCATATTAACAAAAAAATCCGAGTATGATATTCGTAAATATTAATATTTTACTTGTAAACTTTAATCAAGAATCTTGTTTTTACAAGCTGTTTAAAACATCCATACACAAAATTTTACTTACGATTGAAAGGTTTCCCTCATTAAAATGTAAGTATTATTACAACTTCAAATTTTAATCAAACAATAATAAGTCTTTGACTGTATTTTAACACAAGAAAATCCGTATTAAAACAACTCGCCCATAATATATAAAATGTTTACTTATTATTACTTATTATTATTATTATTAACTTATAATAACTTATGGGATAGTGTGGTTGTGTCATAAATGAGGAATTAATAACATCTAAATGCTAAAACAAACATACGTGCTTGAGAAAAATCACTGGTTAAATATATGGTTGTGTATTTTATATATTTGATAGAAATGAATTTCACTGTTCACTGTCTGGGATATTAAAAGTGAAATCATGGAAAGCAAATATATAATAAAGCAAAAAAAAGAACTTAAAATAGAAACTCACTGGTCACAGCCTCCATCACTCATAGAAAATAAAACAGAAACAATCTTGCTTATTAGGACGACAATTTATGAGAAAGGTGATCCAAAAGGGGCAGGCTTTGGGGCAATAAATTAATTGCAATGAACATTAAATAAGCAAAATAACAAAGATATCAATAATTACATTAAAGTAATATCATAGGAGTGATTAAAACATCTTACCAGTGAAACAGTTCTTTATCAATGGTGTCAATATCCTTGTGAATTAGGTTATCAGTTATATAAATAAAAAAGTTGACATTACCTATAGGTTTGGTTCATTCCGTTCGTAAAGTTCATCAATAATTATTAACATAGCTGTGGTTCTTTGTAAATCTTTGACGATGCTCATCAAATAAATAATTTGTTTAGATGTTTTATCATATATTTGCCATTTAAAAATTTGTTTGCCGAATACAGACAAATGAAATTAAATCAATTCTATGCATATTCAGCTTGGTGATAAGCGTGCTGAGCATGCTTTCACCGAATTTTGAGCATCACTTGGTGAGAACCTTCGTTGACATCAACGTATTATTTTCACATTTTTATAGTTCAAAGACTTGTACTTCTCTGAGTAACTGGAATGCTTATTGATTTGATTTTCTGGTAACTTGAATGCTTTCTAGCATAATTATCTGAGTTACGTGAATGCCTTCTGGTATGATTTTCTGAGTAACTTGAATGCTTTCTGGTATGATTTCTGAGTAACTTGAATGCTATATTTTATGACTGACTTTCTGAGTAACTTGTTTTGTTTGGATTGAGTGCTTCTTTTTCTACATTTGAATCTTTGACTTCCTCTGTTTCGGTTCTAATGCTACTGATCAGAGATTACAGTAACTCCTTAAAATGTACATATAGCATAACTAAATTTTCAATATTTATTTAACATTTGTAATTTTGTATTTTGAAACCACTGGGTCGATACCTTTGCTGGTGGAACATTGGTCCCCAAGGGTATTCACCAGCCCAGTTGTCGAACTTGTTTGACATGAAATTTATCAAATAAATTTTTATAGGATATTGCATTTGTTTAAATTCTAAAGCATTGAATATACGGGAAGGCTTCGAAACGTATCGCATTTAATAGTTGTCATTGGCGTCGGAATAGGCTTCCTTTTCGATTTATTTGGATTTCATCATAATGCTTCTTCAAGATCCAAAACTATAGGACCGTGAAAGTACATAAAACGTAGCGACAGCGACAAAATATTACACATCTAAATGGTTCTTCAAGTCTACTTAACTCTCTCTGGTAAGAATGATAATATTTATCGGGGCTTGTTGTTACATTTCAAACATTCATTTTTGTCAATTATTGTTCGGATAGAGGTTTAAATCAAGTAAAACATATATGTTCATTTTATCAAATCATCTTTTCCCTTTTTGCCAAAATCTAAAGGGTGTGACCACACCCCCCCCCCTCATACCTATGAGTAATAGTTCCATACTGATGAAAATTTTGGTAGATGGATAGGATTTTTCCCATTTTATTGGATTTTGACTTTTCATTAATGGAAGCAAACACTTCTTGACAGAAAATTGCAATCAATGTTGCTTTATGAAAGGTAATCATGAATTTTTCAACTGTCCCACTTACTTTTTCTTTCGAAATCATGTTTTGTGGAAGTTTAGATTAAACGTTCTAGATATCGCAATATAAGCTTTCAAAACAGTTACTGTTTGGTGACTGTAAATAACTTAGATGGAAAATATTTTTTTTTTAAATTAACATAATGACTATGGCGAAATGGGAACACAAATTCTTCCGATTGGTTGATTGGGGTTTATCTGATCTTTAACAATTTTCCAAACATATCGCGTGGTGAAAGTAGTCCGAACGTGAAAAAAAACATAGACCAGGGGCATACATCTTATATTGTTAAAAACGGTAATCTTGTCAGAACATAATTAAAGCACAAGTGTATACAACTTGAAACAACACATATTTTGACATTCGAATCCACTATCATAGTTTGTTACTTACAAAGAGAGATAACCAAAATTTGATACTAACGATACCAATGATATAACACAAATCAATTTTCACAACGCTGGGGCGATGTCTCTAGCTGCTCATGTACCAGCCAGAGGTACTTACATGGGTCCCTGGCTCAGCTTGCTGTCACCTCTACTGCCGACAGTCAGTGAGCAAGGACCCCAGGCAACTAGAAGTACCTGATATAGTCACCAGACCAGTTGTCAAACTATTCGGACATGAAATTTAATAGTATATAACCCAAGTTTACAGGTATAATTTGTCGTAATTATCCATGAAACATGGAGAAGTATTGAAATGTATTGCACTTAGCAGTTAGCCATATGAATATGTTTCGATCTCGGACTTCCTTTTTTGGCCCTATGCAACAGATCAGAGGTTATGTCTTAAATTGTAAATAAAACAAATATTAATATTCTCCATATTTATTCAACATGCATGCATTGATTAACTGGTATTTTGGTCTTTTAAAATTCAATCTATATTTTCTGTAGTACTTATTTATAACATGTTAATCGATGCCTGTGCAAAATTTGGTCTCGGTTCTTGGTATCATACTTTCGGGGGTTGGGGATTTTACTGAGACAATTAAGTACCTGTAAAAAAACATTTAACATACTTAATTATGCAATCTTGGTAAAATTATCGTTTATAAAATGAACACGTACTTCCTAGTTGTAAAAACTAAAGTCTGATGCTGAGTATTGTGTCAACCCGTATGCAATGATTGTCAACGCCACGCGCAGTTTAACGGACTTGGATTGAATCTGAAGTTTTCAGTAAAATAAGCAAACCCACTCTAATACAATATCTTACACAGTTAAAATTTCGTATTTTCAAATGTTTGACTATCTCGATTGTAGGAAAACTATTTACATAGGTTTAACAAAGTAAGATTTTCTATATATTTGAAAAGATCAGCATGCTTCAAAGATCAGGTACGCAACTGCTCAATAAAGAGTTAGTTATTTTCATCAGAAATGTAAAGAGTTAGTTATTTTCATCAGAAATGTTTAATTGTAACTACATAAATTTTACACCAAACATCGATTTATTGAAGTAAATAAGGCCGATGAAGAAAATAAGGCGTAAATGTAACAAGAATCTTTGTGGTTATTTAATATATAAAGTTTTTTCAATGTTGAATTTATGTTAATTGTTATTTATTTATGCTATTCCAAGTAGTAACCTCTCATTATTAACATTAGAACATAGGAACATAGTACAAGAAGTATACAACTCTAAACAAATTCATTGATTGATTGCTGCTTAACCTCCAAAGGATTATATTTCAACCATATTTAAGACGAGAACAAGATAACAAAATTAAATCAAAATGTACACTGTAACCAGCGGTCCGGTAAGGGAGGGTTGGACAGGCTCGTAAAATTTAGCCTTGTGATTGGCCGCCTTCTGACCACTCGAAATGAGCTGTTACAATGCGTCTTTAACGTGCTTAAAACGTGATATTTTCTGAAAAGTCTAAATTTCTTTGACGTCTCCATCCGGACGCTTTGTGAATTTATACATACAAACAACCAGGGACGTCCTTGTTAGAGGACTAGTGCCTCCAGACGGAGATGAAAAGTGCCTATTTTCCCCCGGATCAACAAAGAAGATTTCGAGTTATAATGCATCCCAATAAGTTCAACGGAAACCCCTGTAGCACGGTTTCTGCAGGCGGTGAAACCGAACGGCCGCCCTCGGGGGACCAAACAAATAGAAATATGAAGCCAAATCCAGAGGAAGGGACAATTACTATGTGCAATACGTTTCCGTATTTTCAGTGGTTTAGCAGTGAACAGCAGTAATAAATTTAGGTGTTATATGTACAATACTCATGTGAGACATTAAAAGTGCATAATCTCAGGAGAAGACAAAATAAAAATAAACTAAAAGAATAACGAATACAAAATGAACGGAGGCTTGAAATAAACGAACTCCTATACAAAACAAGAGTGGGACCAGGTGCTCCGGAAGGATAAGCAATCTCTGTCCTTCGCTTAACAACCGTCGTGGAATCCTTTCACTTAAATCCGGGTTTAAGTCCATCGGAGAAGAGGTCAACTCGTTGTTGAATTACCATGGCCAGTAACAGGTGGATGCACTTATTTATTTTTGGATTCTGGAACGTATGTTAGAAAATAAAGTTTACACTTTTCCAACATCCAACATTGTCGGTTCTTATATATTTTGTCTGTTTCAAATTACGTGATGCGATCAGTCTTACCACAAAATAATTGTTGCAATATCGATCCCATTTCTAGTGACACGAAAGATGAAAGATATTTCATCTGGTTGTTTTCAATACCATTGATGTATTCGTATTTACGTGAAGTAGCTACAGTTGTGCATAGCTCAAAAACATTTTTAACTGCTCATCTGAATCTTAACATTTTGAATCCAGCTGTCGAAAGCATCATGTCCATAAATATGTAGCATTTGTATATGTGTACTACAATTTTTTTGCTCCAACACAGCGTGAAATAAAGATACAAACTAGAATCTCAGAGGGCTGAGTCTTTATCGCTCAACTGAAATCAACAATGATATATTGTCCTTAGTTGTGATATTTGTCATATTACAGATGCTTCCTATTTTTAAAGAAAAAATCATTTCATTTGGGCAAACAGTTTCCTAGGAGAAGATTTGTATCAGCCAATCAAACAGTGGAATCGCTCATGCCGGCCATGTTTGTTGACGCATCGGGTCGAAATGAAGAACCTGATAAATGACATCCCATGGATGCTTTATAACAAATATCAGTTAATTTGGTTCAGCAGTTCAAGAGCAGAAGAATGTTCCTATGTCAGCTAATCAGAAACAAGAATCACCCATGGCGACCATGTTTGTTGACGGAATCAGAAAACTTTATAAAGGACCTGACACAGATGCTTCCTGCCAAGTTTGGTTCCATTGACGAAGTGGTTTTAGACGTGAAGAATAAAATGTAAAAAGTCAACAGACGAACGAACGAATTGACGACAGACAGATGACGGACGTCAATTGATGCCGAAGGCTGCAAAGCCTTTGGCCAGGTGAGCTAAAAATGGGTTTTTGGGAGAGTAAAGTTGGAAACAGCAATGGATAATACCTATACTTCTAAGAATTTTCAAGTCGTTAAAAATCCCGCTTTAAAATTAATGTATACAAAGACCATGAAAGAATACCAACTTGAAAGTTTTTAATATACTTTAAAATCAAATAAAGTACATTTAAGACGATTTGTTTGAAGGTTCAGAATTTAAATGCATTATGCATGCAGTTTTGCTTCTCATAGTCAGTGGGTGTAAATCCTTATCCCCAATTTCAGTAAGCTTTTTTACTTTACAAACAAATTAAAGTAATTTTGAGAAACCACACGTGCATGGGAGAAGTTGCGGCGCTTTATTCCCCATCAACATTTTCTTAGATTATTTCTCTGTTATTTTTTATCCATTAATTAGAGAATCAAATTTTCCAGGCAAAATCTCGCGAATTTCAAAAATTGTTAAAATGTTGTAAATATGATTGAAAACTATTATTTATATAAAAACTATAATTGATATAAATGTAAATTTTCATTTGCTCCGAATTATATGACATTGTTATTAATTTGAATTGATTATTTTAAGAAATATGTAATTTTTTCGCTAAAAATGCTTTTCTAACGCCCCAAAAATTACTTAAATGTTAGAAATTTGATTCAACACTATTATCTATATTATTTATATGAAAATATAAATGAAAAAAAAAATGTTATTTGTAATTCATTTGTATGAAACAGCATTGCTTTTATTTTTAGTGACTATTTCCAGAAATATGGAATTTTCGTAAAAAATAATCCCCCTTTAATAAAAAAAATAATTAATTGAATAATACGCCGATGTGTTAAGTTTTCCTTTATTATATCAAGAAATATGAGATTTTTCGTTAAAAATCAAATTTTGTCAACAATCTGTTCGATAAAAGATAGAAATTCAAGGCACTAATTTTTTAGTCGAGTTTTGTGTCCCTCGAAAAGGCTTCATAAGGAATCATGCAGTGCACAATAAAGAAAAGATGTGGATCGTGTCCTTCCTGCATATTAAACATTAATTAGTTGAGATACACAGATACCAAATAGATCAACTAATTCAGGTTGACGACAACGGAATTTAAGGAAGGCTGATTTCAACCTTGATTGATTGTATTATGTTTTAGTTATTTATGCGACAACAACAATTCTCTCGTCAGATAATCTTGATACTTGAATCAGACACGAGTGTATCGAATCAACTGTGACGCATTAACTTCGTAAGCAGGAGAAGCAGGAATATCACAATATAAGTCTGAGCAGTTTACAATAGGAAAGTTGAAAATACAGAAAGGCATAGTCCTTGTAAGAGTTGTTCCACTTTGTGGGTAGTGCATCACATCGACGTAATAATGAGCCAGGAGAAAACCCGACTGTTTCCCGTACTTTATCTTAAAGCATTTGCTTCCTACGACTACCAGAAGTAGTTAAAGTATTTACGCTCCACATGTTATTTTATGAAAACTAAAAATGAAAGCTTGAAATATTTGTCCCTAACAGAAATTGTGGAAACTTCATACCATACTTCCCGGAATCCGGGAACCAGAATGGTAAATTTTAATTTTAGAAGGAAACACGGCCTTTCGGAAATGGGTGTTTTTAAAAGGGCTATAGAAAAGTATTGCATTAAGAAGTTGTTCCTGCCGTCGGATTTTGGCTTCACGTTTCGATTTGTTTGGATTTGCGTGATTCTTCTGCTAATTTTGTTTATTGAATGTCCTATATTTTGGTTATTGCTAATGATGAGAGGTTACTCCTTGCAATCTACATGTTGCATACCAAAACTCTACATTTTATTCTACTATTTATTCAATATTGATAATTTGGCATTTTGAAACCATTGTTATACCTCTGCTGGTGGATTATGGCCCGAAGGGTAATCACCAGCAAAGTTGTTAAGGTTATCTAACATGAAATCTATCAAACAACGTTCTACAGAAACTTGCTGCATTTGTTAAAATTCTAGAGCACTGAAAATACAGAAAGGTCTCGAAAAGTATTACACTTTTAGTTGTCACTGTTGTTGGATTAGGCTTTCCATTTCGATTTGTTTGGATTTGAGTAATTCTGTTGTTATGTTTGGATTCTATTGCTACAGATGAGTGGTGACTCCTTAGAATGTACATATAGCATACCAAAATTCTCCATATTTATTTAATATTGCTGATTTTGCATTTAGAAAAAGGAATTCGAAGATACCAAAAGGGCAGACAGAAATCGTTAAGTCGGAAGACAGACAAGACCATGGCCAATAAAA
>JAULBM010038554.1:0-10860 GCA_032357055.1 Geukensia granosissima
GCCTTTGAAATATGCGGAAAAATTACTAATTTACATTTTATTGAAACGTTTTTAGCTTTCAGTGCTATAAGATGCACGATATTTTATGGAATATATTAAACAACATTATTACTTTCCTTTTAAAGCACCAATCATTTTTTTTTGCATTAGTCAGGTTTACGTGGAAAGAATTAACAAAATGTGGTTTTCAAATTTCAGCTTCTTTATTGCTACTGTTACAAACTAAACTGTTCATTTAATGGATAATACCGTGTCTGATATATCAAACTTACATTTTATGATAACCTTCTATCTAATATAAATACTACCAATAGAAACAAAACGTTAAATAAGTGAAATAAAACAAAGACTAGATATATATTTTGACTGTAGTATTAAATCGATAACCAGCTTTATGTTTTACATAAAATATCATTAAATAAATGAAATGATATGGTCACAAAATAAAATTTGTACATAGAACATCCCCAAAATAGATAAAAAATGTGAAATTTGAGAATTTAAAACTTCTGTTTTATAATTCCAATAACATATAACTATCTAAAATATACGTTTAGATGATTTTAATGGTAAGGAAATATTTTTTTTGACTGTTAAACATAAATTGATTATGAATGTATTGCATAGATTGCACCAAAAGCTATAAACGCAATAATAGGCGGTTAATTTATCATAATTATTAAAAATCTATAAAAGCGGGAGACTAATTTCCTCAGATTTCTATTGAAAAGATTTATGCAAATAGCATTTTCTTTTAACTGCTTAACTGGGAAGACATCAGGCTTCTGACAAATGCCTCATTTTTTGGAATTTTCACAATGTTAAGATACTTTTTATTGCCCTAAAAGCATAAATTGGATCAAAACATAAAAAAAAATGTTGCAAGAGTATAAAGCTACATTGGTTATTTTTCTAAAAGACAAGACAATTTAATGTAGCAAAACACGTTAATAGCTCAAAATAGATATTAACACATATGTATAAAATTGTCTAAATGCGTTTTTGTGTCTTTGACCTTCGTGTGTCCTAAAATCATGCTCCATTAATGCATTTTATCGAAAATACAAACTTTTTCCATGAACAGATTATCATGTGTAATTAAAATCAGAATAGATATAATTGAATTTAGATATTTTGACTTGAATTATTTCTTCTTATATTATATTTGTTATTAAGGATATTATTTTACCAGCAGAAACCTCCAAATATCAATGACAGTGTTTCAAAGGAAAGCTGAAATATGCTTATCACCCATCTTTCACACATTCAGGCCAATATCAGATAAAAATTGTGCTAATATGATATTTTATGTTTTGTGTTATAACAAGAAAGTAATTTAAATTATTTAAAACTTTTTTTTTGTTTCATTTTTACACATGGCTTGTATTTTGCAATCACAATTAAAAAAAGGGGTATGGATACCATTTTCGCAAAAATACCTTTAAAAATATATATATATGAATAAAATACAGGGCTTATTCGATGCTTATATACACTTTTATTTAATTAATATCAGTTTGAAAGCATATAATATTTGTAATGTCGAGCGTATGTAAAATATCTTAGTGAGAATGATATTAAGAAATGTAACCGAAATCTGAAATCAGTTAATCACTAATTTTTTACAGATTAAGGTCATAATTTGGACTAAATGGTGTTTACATGAAAAATTATGCTTTGTTTTATAATTAAAAAGTAATTCACATACTTTAAAGCAAAATTTGTTGTTTCTTTTCCACAAATGGATTGGTGCTTTGAAATTTATTTCAAATAAATTAGCGGTAATGGTAATATGTTCGTGCAAATTGCCAATCAAAATCACTTTATGAATGAAATATTGTGCTCATTCGATGCCTTATATATACATTTGCTAAATTATTATCAGTTTATAGCTATATAATAACTCTAATGTCTAGCGTATTTAAAATATAAGGAAATATGGTAAACTGCTGCTATCTTCTAAATTAGTTTTTTGGACATTTGAAAACCATAATAGGCACAAGAAACAATATTAGGGCAATAAAACACAACAAAGTAATAATATGTATTAAGAAACCTAACTAAATCTGCATATAAAGACCCAAACTTAAGGTAAATAAATAAGAGTTGACAGAGAAAAAATTTTTATTTTGTCAAATATCTGTTGGGGTAGGGCAATATTTTTGCCACAACTTTTTACTCGCAGCTCAAATCAATATAACTAGATATGAATTAGAATAAAAATGCATTGGCCTTTCTATTGATACCTAAAAGTTCTAGTTTTTGTTTCTGAAATTTATCTATAATTACCTTTGAAAATGAAAAATGGTTAAAAACTAAATTAGCAAAAATATCTAATGGGGCTAATAAAAGACTCCAAAATGTTTTTTTTTCTTTAAAAATGTGTTTTGGGGGACAAAAAATTGGTCCCATAGAGAAATCGGGGGATGCATGGTAGACTATCCTAGTCCACGACTTCAACGGTTTTACGTCACTTCCGAAAGACATAGAGAGTTCTACACAGACCAAAAAACCCAAAACTTGATATAACACTTCAAACTTATGCAATAGTTTACAATTTCTATCATGAATGTGCAATCACGTTTGAATCCCACCGCTGCCAGTCGCTGCTGTTGGTTAGTTGCCAGGTTACCCCGAGATTCAAGGTGACGTATACTAGCCAAATGAATTGGAAAATACACACAAATATTATGAATATTACACATGAATAACAACTCCTCTGGATAAACTTGCCGTTTTATCTATTCAGCTAGTCACAATGCATGGTATTCCTCTTGCACATTGGTGTCACATTGAACGTTCACTTATCATAAAACACATTAAGCACAGCCAACACACTGGCCACAATGAATCCTAAGAACAATTCATAGTAAACATGTACTCACAAAATCACAGGACATTTCCAGATAAGATACTCTCTCAGTGGTCTACACAGAATTCATCAAGAATGCTCAATGTAGCGGGTTCATATACTATGATTTCAGTCCATTATCTCATTTAAGGGTACTTTCCTCCAGACAATATATCAAGTTCAATGCCGCATATAAGGGGTGTTCATATTTGGTGTACCGTATTAAATGAGGAATGTGTTATTATAACTGCAGTACAAAACTGTTAAGTACAATTTAAGCCAGCCCCACCCCCTGAGACAGTCAGTTCTAAAAACTTACGTTAATGATGATTTCTTTATTACTTGAGATTTTCATAATTTAAAGTGAAAGTAGGAAATCAATCATTATCGGCACAGTCCAAATATAAATTTTAACGGAATGTGACGATTCTTAAGGTCATAGTATTATTTTCTTGGATATAACCAACTTTTAACAGATAAGAAAACCTATTTCTGCCACAAAAGAAAGGAATTTACACCATGGAAATCACTGTGGATGTAGTGTTTTATGTTAATTTCTCATCAAGAATGACGAACAAATATGTTTCTTACTGCATATACTACTGCAAATTCGTGATTTGGCTGTAGCATACAGAAGTATATTTTGACAAGCAAAAATACTTATTTTTATTAAGAGTCTGGTAGTGCGTTGACTGCATACATGAAAAATTTATTTTCATTTGGGTATTTTCCGTTCAAAAAATCAAGTGTATGTGCTTTAAGGCAAACACACTTAACTGAGATTAAAGGTAAGCTATAGCAATCGCTGAGTGTCCATCGTCATCAGCGTCTCTTAATAAAACGTAAGATTTTTCCAAAACCAACATTGAAGACGGTTTTTTATGTTGTTAATTTGCTCTCAATGAAGTCCCCTTTACGATGGAGATTGAGTCAACAAATAGAAAATAGCTCGAGTTATGATAGATGAAGCAAATAACCTATAATACTATAAATTCATTATTTAGTAGTATTATGGAGAAGTATATTTTGACCAGCAAAAATACTTTTATTTATAAAGGTTCTGGTAGGTTTTTTAATGCATACATGAACAATTAAATTTCATAAGGGTATTTTCCATTTGGAAAATCAAATGTATTTACATTAAAGCAATTAAGCTTAACTTTGATTAAAGGTAAGCCATTGCAATTACTGATTGGCTATCGTTATCATCGACTGTAAATTATACGTAAGAGTGTTTGAAAACCAACATTTCAGAAGGTTTTCTTGTGTTGTTAATTTGCTTACAATGAGTGAGTTCCCATGTAACGACAGAGATTGGGTCATCAAACTCAAAAAGCTCGATCTATGATAAGTGCGGCGGAATATTTTCGAAATTCCACGTGTTACGCAGCTTTGAATCATAAGCATCTAGCAGAAGTCAAACATAGAAGTCGACATTTTTTCAAGAGTAAAAAAATCGACCTGAGCCATACCTTTTAAACAAGAAAAGAACTGACACTATTTAAATCACTGTAGATATAGTGTTTTATGTTAATATCTCATAAATATTGGAAGTAGATATGCATCCAATTACATATACTACTGTAAACTCATGATAGTGGTGTTCAGAATTATAATTTGGCAAGCAAATTTAATTCTATTTATGTAGAGTCTGGAAGTACATTTAATGCATACATGAAAAATTTATATTCATGAGGGTATCTTCCGTTCGGAAAATCAAGTGCATTTCCAATAAGGCAAAAAAGCTTAACTTAGATTAAAGGTAAGCTATTTCAATCACTGAGTGCCCATCGTTGATTTTCCAAAACCAACATGCAAAAAGTTATTTTTGCAGTTAATTTTCTCACAATGATTTCCCATGTTATGATGGAGATTGGGCCATCAAACTCAGAGTCAGCTCGATCTGTGATAAATGTTGGAATATTTCTGAAATACGTAAGACTTTTTCAAAGCCCACATCCCAGAAGGCTTTGTGTGTTGTTAGTTAGCTCGCAAACGATGGAGATTGGTTCATCAAATTCATAAACTGCAGATCTATGATTTATTATATAAATGATAACTCAAGAGTTTAAATTTGAGAGCGATGTCTACTGGCAGGCGATTTTAAGGGTGTAAATCGAAACTATTGTAAGACAATTCGAAATATTTGAACATGCTTGACATTTCACTGTATGTTATATTTTTAAAAAGGATATTAATAAACGAGTACAGCCAGAGAAGCAAGCATTTAAAAGGAAAAAAGAAGTCACAGAAACAACAGAAACAATAATATACGTATAAAAATATAATTAGCATAAAAGAAATAATTCAAAGTTCACATTTTTAAATATTTAAATGTCCTATTACAAATAATTTGGCTATCTTTAATGTTTAAAGAAATTTAAATGAAGATGAAATCATAACGAGAAATCCTTATTCCCATGAACAAAATTTAATTTATATGGATTATTGCTACATTTTTGGTGTGGTGTAGACTAAGTCATATGTATTGTTTAGTTAATATTTGGATATAAACTTGTTATATTGAACCTAATCGATATCCTATTTCTTTTTAAATGTCATTTAAAATCAGTGCTTTCACGCTCCTATTTATTTCCCTGCTCGGTCTACACTGATGTTAAATGCCAGATTTTGTCATTTGCCCATTTTATAGCCAGGAAATAGAAACATGTCGCTGATAAACTTCAATCCATGATAATGTAATAATGCCTTCGCAAATGACTTAAATTTAATTACATAAGCTGGTTCTTTAGTTGCAAACATGTTTTAATATATTTCCTCAATTTCCCTAATTCTTTTCACAGATTTCAAAACTGAAAGATTTTGCTTTGTAAAAATGTATTTAATAGAAAGCTACACGCAGATATACACTATTCCAATTGCGAATATCAAATAGTTTAAACATATTTAGTATATGCGGAAACAACGAATCTTTAACTCATGCTGCGTGTAAAGTAATTTTAAATAGATTCTGAAAATTTGATTAAAAACGGATGCTATAGCATGAAATGACGTAACATGCATTACATCACATTATAAATTACAGCTTGCATTAGGATATGGTTAGGTCTGTGCTATACCATGTGTAGCTGCGACAACAATAATTTAAAACAGTTTTTTTTGTCCTTTGGAAGATTTGAATGTTTTTGTTAGTTATCTATACGTTATAAGTTTGATTATTATTTTTTTATATTGATGCATATGTTAAAACAAAACTAGCGTCTAACGGTCGTTTCAACATGTTTGGGCTCTAAGTGTTTCATTATACAACCTACATGTTACCTATACCCTATCTAATTTTTTTTAGAAAAAAAAGCTTTTTTTTTTGGTTTTGCAGTTTTTAACTAAAAAAGAATCCACAGATTTTAATCGTAGACCAAAAAAATTGTATGTCACTTGTTGACAAAAATCACGTCAAAACGTAACCCGACACTTTTTCCCAATGTGCATAGTGCTATTATAAGACAGTTGTAAGTTTATTTTGATTTAACGATTTCTGTCTTCCCGTTTGGTATCTTTGAATTATTTTCATGTTATTATCTTGCCCGTTGACCGGTTGTTTCTCAGTTAAATGCAGGTTATTGAAGAAATAAATTTATATGTATATTAGTTGGGCGAATTAGCAAGAAAAGCACAAGATGAAACAATGGTCAACTGTAGACAAGTATAATAGATGAAACACAATCAAACATTTAAAATAATATAACATTCTTCGTCCAGTTTTATGATAATGATTGAATCGTCTTCTACTGAAATTTTGTTTCATTCAAAATGTTCTTCGTATACGAAATGTTTAAACTCAATGTATTATTTTGTTTAAAATCGATATAGGGGACGTTGATTACAGTTGGATTTCAAAATTATCTTACAGCCGAATTATAAACATTAAGATAATCTTCAAGTTACGATTTTGAAACGTTCGGTTGACAAACAAACGACACAAAACTTTTATTTCATTATTACCGTGCAAAACACCATGGAATTATTAACTTATGTCGATGGTTACAACCTGTATTTTTTTCATGAACCAAAGAAAACGTTTCTGAGTGTGCGTAACTCTCACTTAAACTAATGATGAAGATACAAAAATAGCTAAAGACAAAATTATAAAAACCTGAAATTAGTAAACAAAAAGGTCAAGAATAGTAAAAAATTAAATGTAGATCTTTCTTTCCATGACATCTCATGTAGTTTAAATGCATTTAGATGATAATGTTGTGTAAGGGGTACACTTAATAATTCCAGAAGACACATTTTTGACCTAAACTAAATACACTTAAAATATCCATTTGGCTTGTACGTAAGCAAAATTATTGAAACCACCAAAAAGTGTGCTATGTGTTACCATGTGGTGATTAGAAAATCATTTTTGTTGATACACAAAGATAAGTCTTTAAAAGGAGAAAAAAAGAAAAATCAAAGGAAAGGTTTATTACTTTTGATGGTGAATACAAACAATGATAAAACACAGATCTGACTCTGTACGATTGCAAACATTCAATTTTTTAGATATGCTAATTGCTGTTGATTTCCTTTTTGGTAATTTCTAATAAATTATCATATTTCATATTATGTTAACAATAAAATCAAAATTCAATTTAAGTACCATTGTGCACGCAATATGTGTAAAGGCTTGGATTAAGGGTTTTTTTCAAAGCTAATTTCTTTTTTATTGTTTTATAACTCTTGTTTAGCTGTGATTTTTAATTTTATCTTAAAAAGGTAGTCTTTTATTATTATTGTAGATAATTTCTGAAATATATTTGTGTAGTAATTTCGCAGAATAAAGAACACTTTCATTTTAAAACGAAATATATAAAAAAACCTTTTTTTTCTTATTTTTAAAAACATTAGAACATTTTCGAAATAGTGTTTAGGTTCGACATGGTATTTTTTTTCAAAATATTTAAGTAATTCTACATAAGTTTTAGGAATCTTCATCACTAAAAACAGTCAAATGTTTCATTTATATAATCATTCGCTATTAGAAATTTAGTTTAGCAGGTTCGGGCCTTATTGTTCTAAACGATGATTGATTTTGTTTTCTTTTAAAGTTATTTATAGGCTTTTGACAGATTAAGTTTCTGTTTTTCTTTGACATATATATTCAGATTTTAAAAATTGATATCATGTTAACCTTGTACTTCAGAGATCCGGTGGGGGAGTATATTGTAGAGTTGTCATAAATTTAAGGCGTCTATATATATATATATATATATATGAACGATTCTATATGCATTTTGAGCGATTGATGCCAATATAATCAATTCATGGATTGCTGCTCAACGTCCAACAGTTTGCGAACCTCTACGTAGGCTGGAGGTGATTTGTTTTGGCTCTGATATTATTATAACAAAATTTTAACGGGCGATATCTGTTTAGCTTTTGAATATCAAACAATGACAAACACATAGGAAGACTTTAGAGTCCATTAGAAAGAAATAATATCCGTCTGTACGTTTACAAAGAACAGATAACTATCTCCACGTCAATATATATATTGAAGCTATGTCCACCTTTACCTAGATATGACATATCTCTCCACGTTTACAAAGATATGACAGCTCTCTCCATGTTTACAAAGATATGGCCACTCTCTCCACGTTTACAAAGATATGATTTCTCCATCTTCACAAAAATATGACAGCTCTCTCAACCTTTACAATGATATGACAGCTCTCTCCATCTTTACAAAAATAGGACAGCTCTCTTCATCTTCACAAAAATATGAAACCTTAACAAAACAAATAAGGTTCATCTCTCTCCACTTTTACAAAAAGGTTCAACGCTCTCCACCTTTACAGAAAATATTGAGCTCTCTCCATCTTTACAAAATTATATGCTCTCTCTACATTTACATAAATACGACAGCTCTCTTTATCTTCACAAAAATATGACACCTTAACAAAATAAATAAGGCTCATCTCTCTCCACTTTTACAAAAAGGTTCAACGCTCTTCACCTTTACAAAAAATATTTAGCTCTCTCCAACTTTACAACATTATATGCTCTCTCCTACTTTACAAAATTATATGCTCTCTCTCTTCACCTTTACAAAAATATGATATCTTTTCCCCTTTACAAAGTAATGATAGCACTCTTCACGTTTACAAAACTATAACTGTTCTCTCCACTTCTACGATAAGTTTTAGTTATCTCCATTTTAACAAAAAGTTTCACCTCTGAACAAAGTTACAATAATATGACAGCTCTCTCCACTTTTACAAATATATCAGCTCTCTCTACCTCTACAAAGAGGTTTAACTCTCTCAACTTTTACAAAAAATGTTCAGCTATCTCTAACTTTAAAAAAATATAAGATCCCTTCACCTTTATGAACATATGATAGCTATCTTCACATTTAAAAAGCAATGACAGCTCTCTCCAACTTTACAAAGTAATGAAAGCTCTCTTAACCTTTACAAAAATTCGACAGCGCTCTCCACGTTTACAAAAATATGACAGCTCTCTCCACCTTTACAATAAGTTTCAGTTATCCTCGTTTTACAAAAAAGTTTCAGCTCTCAGCAAATTGCAATGACAACTCTCTTCATTTTTTCAAAAATGTATCAGCTCTCTCCAATTTAACAAAAAGGTTCAATTCTCTCCACTTTTACAAAAAATGTTCAGCTTTCTCCAATTTTTACAAAATTATGAGATCCCTTAACCTTTATAAAAATATAAAACCTCTCTCCACCAATACAAAGTAATGACAAATATCTCAACTTTAACAACAATTTCCAGCTCTCTCAACCTTTACAAAAAGTATTGGCTCTCCCCAAGTCTACAGAAATATGAGAGCTCTCTACACAGTTACAAAAATGTGAAAGCTCTCTCTACAGTTACAAACATGTGATAAATCTCCACCTTTACACTGATGTGAGCGCTCTCCCTAAATTAACAAAAAGTAGCAGCTCCCATTACCTTTACAAAAAGATGACAGATCTCTCCATCTTTACAAAAATATGACAGTTTTGTCAAGCAATATCGCGCAGTAAAACAGTTAATTAATTGCAATATATTACATTTTGATTATTTCAAATAAATGCATGAAATATTGGATGGGAAAAATACTTAAAGCACAGCATTATTAGGGAAATATAAAGTGAGCCCCGTGTTTGGAACTTCAAACAAATATAAACCTTGAAGGTTATTTTTACTGGAATGACATATGATGTTTTACTTTTACTAAAGTTAAACCATAAACACATATAAAGGTTAAAACAGTTCGAGTGTGGTTGTTTTAATGAAGAATTTAACTAAACTGGTAACTTTAATGGGATTGTTATTTCTTAGTGCGGAAAACGCTTATTGTAGAATTACAAATATTCAGTTAATACGTACAAAAGAGTGCTTTGTAAAAGTGTTTAACATGTCTTTAAATAAAAAATATTGTAAAGAAAGCTGGGAATTTTTACGCGACCCACCTTTATTTGTCAGTTACAGATGTGTGATGCATGTGCCTGTCCAAATCCAGGAACATGTAGACCAGTTGGACCTCATGCTATATACCTTATATTTTGGTTTACCGATTATTGTTTAATTTGTCATTCCATTTTACATATAAGTGGGAACCTTTAGTCATAAATGAATTCAATAAGATTTAAGATTTTTTACTTATATGTTTGGAATTGCTGTCTCTTAAAGAATCTATATTCATGATAAACCTGGAATGTCCTTAGGTCTCAGAAAGTATGAACGGTTTGCCATAGTCCTCGACAGTCATGCTCGTCTCTACAATTTGCAAAGCAAACATTAGCATCTAACGAGCAGTAACATGTTTCGACGCGATAAGCGAGATTTTTAACATTGCATATTTTTTTTTTCGATTGCACGTTTGCTGACTAGTGTAGAGCGGAAACTATTTCATGCATAGTCAGAAAAATAAAAGATTCAGCGATTGCATTGTTGTATATTAATTTAATAGGTAATATCTATAAGTTGTAACACTCTACCCGAAAAAAAATATAAGAAGAAAAACAGATTCTAAAATATCATACCTGCTTAGA
>JAULBM010038565.1:0-10860 GCA_032357055.1 Geukensia granosissima
TTCATTTTGTTGGCCATGGTCTTGTCTGTCTTCTGACTTATGATTTCTGTCTGCCCCTTTGGTATCTTCGAATTCCTCTTACACAATATACACACAATTAAAACAATTTAGAATACCAAGTGAAACATTTATTTATATATATAGCGACATAAATTTTAGTATAGTATCTCTAGTATATCTACATATACATTTTCATATTTAGAAGAAGCATACATTTTTATGAAAGCTAAATGATAATTAAATGACGTATTGGTATACTTTAAAGAAATGGGGGAAATCTATATATAATAGGAAAGGTTATTTTTTTACAAAAAAATATAAATATTTAAAAAAAATATATACAGGTACATTTTTATGAGAGTGGTATTCCGCCCATTTTGAAGGCCTTTTGGAGACCTCCAGATTTGTAAATTCCCTTTGTTTTTCTCGCAGCTTGGGTGTGGTATTTGACATTTACCACATATCTGTTCATTTTCATTTTTCATACCTGATGCATAATGTATACTTATTGATTAATATATTGCATTAACTATTAGTACCATCAGACTTTAGAGGTATATAATACACCATCATATTGGTAACTTTGCGGGAAAAAAAAACAAATAAAATATAATGTACATTTTGACTTTTATTAGGTCTGTCTTATTTTACAAATATTTTGGAAGTTAATGTTAATCTAGCTATACATTCATGTACCAATACCATAATTATTCAATCCAAAATAGGGTCTTTCATAAAACTATATAAAACACAATAACCGCAGTTATATAAGAACAAAACTAGTATCAAATTATGGCACAATGGCCTGAGGGATGAAATGAGTTGAAGTACGATGAAAGGGTTGATATGAAAAACGAATGAAATGGTCTATTTGCGTAAATATATTCATCAATAAAAAAGGAGATATGAGGTACGGTATGAGGTAAATGTCAAGGAGGTCATACTCCATAAGAAATAGAAGATATTGTTTAATCTTTAATCCTCACAAGACCTTCAACTAAGGTTGACCATTCCTTGTGTCAAGCTAAAAATAACTTAAAACAAATATAAAGTATATAATCAAATAAGGCTGATTCTCTCAAAGTTATAAATACAAAAATACGTGAAAGATGAAGATCAACCAGTGACCTTGACTACTGATTTGGGACAGTCGCATGATTTTTTGTCAAATGATATAAGTTTGCAAACATCTTTTTATTCTCATATTTGTAGAATAAATTTAGAAATAATAACAATGTAATAGAAACTTATTACTAATCATAACTTGGAAGTACAAAAGAAGCGAATAATAAACGATTTATAACGCAAAATCCATTATCAGACCCAGGTGCGAAATGGGTTTGCAACGAACAATCTCTGTCAGCCTTCTTCCCGACCCTAAAAATTTAATTAGGTGAATTTTTTCCATATAAGACATACGAATCGCAACATACGACTATTAATTATGTTATTTAAAATATGATAAACCTAGAAAATATCAAACTACAAACTAATACATAATGCGATAAAACGAATACAAAACAAGGTAAAAAGTCAATTCAATAAGTGAACCATGTATAATATCAAAACAAAAATTGGTAGAAAATATGATGAACCATTGAATATTGTTGTTTTTATGTTCAAGTGTTACTTTTTTACATTTGATATATACTTTTTTGGTCAATTATTGTAATATTTGATTTCATCGCATTTTGTTTTTGGGGACCTTGTACAGCTTGACTTATGCTGCAGATATATGTCCTTTATTGAAGGCCTTAAAAACCTGTATATGCGTTTTAGTTGAATATCTTATAGACAATCAAACCACAACTATTTCTTGATTCATTGCAAAGAACATAAAAGACAAAGTCGGGTCAAATGTCACAGAAACCAAATGCACAATATAAAAAGACAACAGCATTTCAAAATCCCTCACCTCTATGGCATTGTAAAACAAATTTTTGTTGACAAAAATACGACCAGGACTCATCTTCGAACTACTTTCATGTATCATTTGGTTAACGCTACTGTTTAAATTTTATCCAAATTAAATGAAATATAAATTTGCTAGAATGCGTACAACGACATTTTGTAAATTTGTAAGTGAATAGTGGCTATAAAAATTTGCCTGGTAATCACATTTGAACTCCCTCAAGATATAATCTAGTTCAAGCTTATTTGATAAGTATTGTCCAAATCAGATTGGAAATATATTTGCTTAAGGGCATAATAGGGTATTTTTGTCAATTTTCAAAGCGATAAAAGGGCAAAACTCCTTCATAAATTTTGGACCAGGACTCATTTGTTTTGTCATTTGTTAGCACTCCTGTATGAATATAATATACATGTAACTCAAATGAAAAATTATAATTATTGATTTGTTTACGTGTTTACAAGGACGTGATTTGTCAATTCTTTAAGTGGTTAAGGAGTATGATTCCTTCAAAAATATTTCACCAGGACCAATTTTTGAATTCTCTTGAGCTATTGTTGAGTACTGTGTAATTATTATAAAAATCAGGTTATAAATAAATTCGCAAACAAGGAGATTTTGTCAATTTTCTTATTGAATTAGTGGCATATCTGCTGCAAAATCAATAAAGCAGAACTCCGATGCGGTATTTATTTAATGCTACTGATTAAATATATCCAAATCAAGTGAAAAATTGCTAGAGCTATTACAAGGATATTTAATCAATTTATAAGTTATTAAGGGGCATAACTCTTATAAAATTTGTAACCATGAATCATATGCAAACTCCCTTGATGCATTGATTCAAAGTTACTGTATAATTCTTATACAAATCGGACGAGCCATAAATTGCTAAAGGATTACAGGGATAGTGTTGTCAGTTTGACTAACTCCTACAAATATATTTGACAAAGGCTCATCTTTAAAATCCTTTGATGTATCATTAAATTAAAACTTCTATATAATTATTATGTAAATCGGATGACCAAAAAATTCGAAAGGATGCGCAGAAGGTGGACAGAAAGATACATTCGCGTCGCAGTCGGTCATTTGCCTGACTGGTGTCCGTCATTTTACAATTTGTATTTGATATTTTCCACCGAAACTGCTTGGGAAAGACTTTTCTTCAGTGGGAAGTCCTCTACAACCAATTCAAAACGGTAGAAACAGCCGGACTAAGGTTTAAATAGAAAACTCGTTTAAATTTCTTTCTAAGTGAACGCCCAAGACGAATGAAATGATTTAATGTGTTTATGATTCTTAGATAGTTCTACATATGTTATTAATTATAAATGGCAAGGATATTTTAACATTAAATCCCATGCATGCATTAAGTTTAAAGTTCATCTAAACGGACAGGCTGATTGAAATAATTTGTTATGTGAATGATCCTTCGGTGGTTTTCCACAATTTTTTGTGCGATCGAACACCCAACATGACCAAACTTAGCTATATTTGTTTATGAGTCTTTTGTCAGACTCTACGGGACGATTATCCGAAACTGTAAATGAACCAACTGCATTTTTGTGAGCTTTGGACTAGTTTTAAAGTGATCCATAAACAACTCGTTAAACACTAAATACTTCTAATCTTTAATCGAATGCATTGATCGAACATTTCTAACACATATTTAATCATAAGATACGTAAACGTGTTAGCTATATCACTGTGGATTCTCCACCGAACTTGTTTTAAAATTTGGAGTTATCTCATCGGAAGAAGGGATTACTGATATTTTTTAAATTCAATGTAATACTTGTGAATATTTCAGGTAAGACGTAAAGATGCAAATTAATACCAACAATGTATAAGTTTATGCATGGTCCATGTATTACATTTAATTTCAAATTATGCATATTTGAAAGAATGTTGTTTATGTGGAGCAGATGGTTAAAGTGTTAATTTTCAATTTGAGTTCACATAAAATGCTACTAAATAAAACGAAGAAAACAACAATAATTGATGTTTAATATGAACTATTATTTAAACCCCTCAGTGAATCTGGACGCTTAAGTTACTACATTAGAATACTAAACAAAACTCTCGCCACAAATTAGTAAAATGTCTAAAAATAAAAAAGAGGCTCACAGGAGCCTGTGTGGCATTTCAGACAAAGGGATACCTGAGAAGGTTTTGACAGAAGACCGCCCGTGGACAGTTCTGCTAAAGTTTGGGTTTTAACTGGCAAAACAGTATCAGAATATTTTAGTTAACTTTCCATTGTGTCAATTGTTTAAATAGGTTAGACTACGTCGGTCATTTTGGCCAGTATGTTTGGATGTCTAATACAATTCGAAAAGAGATCATCTGGGATCAGTCCATTATAGTGTTTGCTTTCTATCGGCTTTGCAGTTTTAGACGATATGCCGCTTAATTTCTAATAGGATTCCATGTTTAACTAAGTTCAGCTGTGATGGCAATCTTGGTTGGTCGATGGGGATACCAGATATAATTTTGAAATAACTTTATCTTATCTCTCAGGTTTAAGGTAATTAAGAAATTCGAAGATACCAAAGGGGCAGATGAATTGACACAGCATTTTAAGCTACAAAATTTTTAGCAAATTTCTTACATGATCTTAACAATTAAACTAATATATTTTGTGCCCACCATCATGGTAAGTCAATGTAGTGCTGGATGTAGTTCTGGGAATGCCGGATACAGTTTCAATAAAATTTGGTTCTAACTCGCTGAGCAGTTTAAGACGGTGAAAATTTATCAAATACATAGGAGTAGGTACGTTAAGCCCCATATTTGACCCCAATTTTAGATTTTGTGATACAATAATAAGTTGTTGTGAAAATTCTGTTTAACAATCGTCTTTTAATAATTCATTACTTTTGCTTGTATTTTTCATTACGACAAAATGAAAGGGTATATTTGACTATTTTGGCAAGAATTTAACATTTTCGGTAAAAATACTCAATTTTGGGAGGTGTTTTGTTCAAAATAGATATGATCACACAAAAACATCACGAAGATATTTTAACAAAAATTGGTGCTTGATAGATCTTTAATTGTGCAAAGTTTGTTTGTGATGTTTTTGTGCGATCTATATTAAAATCTACAAAATATTGCATCAAATTAATAAATTTCATAGTAATTTCACATTTTAAGCATTTCTAGGTGTTATATGACCATTGTTGAACTAATGAAACTAAAAATTCTGTTGGATTTTCTTTTCATAGACATTATTCAATACAAAAATATATAATATTAGTTATTATTCAAATTCTTGTGCAAAAAATGGGCATTAACGACCCTCGCCCTTTAAACCATCTTTAAGGACTATGGTAGTAATAATTAGTTCAAGTTAACCAATTTCAGACAAGTGGATTTTTGAACAAATTTAAGACCAGGGATGCCGGATAAATTTTCAAGATGAGATAACATACATGTACGAACCATACTACTAAAGTTTAGTTCAGACTAGCTAAGCTGTTTAGACCAAAATTTTTCAGTCAATATTAAATAGATCCAGTGTTCAACTAAGTTATTGTGTGGCAGTCGTTTTGGTTGATCGTTGTTCATACCATGTGATCATATTTATAAGGACTATTTAATAATTTATGTAGCAATGTGGTCAAGACTTTTCAAACAACATATATATTGCGCTGCGGCTGTCTCTGTTTGTCGATTGGAACTGGATATAGACTGAATATAGTTTTGTAAAAGAAACGCTCAAAAACAATTTCACTATAACGTTATTGCAATTGAATTAGCAGATTTGGAGAGGACAAATGATTTATTGACTTTGTTCTTATGTACACCAAACGAAGTCGAAATATATCTAAAGTTCATGATCAGCTACATGTATGAAGCATGTCATGTATCGTATTAATTCTAATTTTTTGCCGCAACTCATTCAGCAGTTAAAATTTTATTTTTCCTCGGCTCAAACAAATTTTCCATAACCCTTCTATGTTCACATAGAAAAAATCTGTTTCAAAATAACACGTTTCCATAGATAAATACCGCGCTTCAGTGTTACAACTAGAATAAAATGCAACTATTTTCTTAAAATTTCACATTTTCTCATTATAAAACCCCCAAAAATGATTTTTTTTCATGGTTTGTTACCCGAGATCATCGGTTGATTGCACCCACAAAATGAAACAAATTTACAAAGTCAAAAAAATTAACGTTACTACCTATGGGAATTTTTTTTATTTCAAGTTAAAATGAGTTTTTAACTACAGCTTCAGCTGCGGCAAAATACAAAATTACCAATGTTGAATAATTACAGAGAACTTTGGTATGCTATATTTTTATGTTAAGGAGTAACCTCTCATTAGTAGTATTAGAACCAAAAAGATAGGAAGTCAAATGTCCAAACATAGCAAAATAAGCACTCAAATCCAAACAAATCGAAATGGGAAGCCAAATCCGACGGCGGGGACAACTACTAATTGCAATACTTTTCGAGGTCTCTTAGCGCCTTAAAATTTTCAAAAAATAATGTAAAACATTATTTGATAAATTTCATGTCAGAAAATATAATTCCCAATGATTTATAATTAGATTTAATTCATTGTAGTGTCATATTTCGTTTGGTGTACTCAAAAAGGTTAGTTTTATTGAGGATAACCTTCTTGGTGTACTATAATAAAAATAAAGTAACAATGGCAATCATGGATAGCGGGTTAATATTCCGGGTACAATTTTAATAGAAGGTGACCTAAGAACTTTTCTAATCGGTACAGTGGTTTTCGGGGGAAATCTTTTGTGAATATGTGAACGGAGGGAAATCGATGACAATGTTTCGCCTCTGGTTGAAGTTAGGTTTAAATATATTGGATACAATTAAAATAATTCAGTGTTTCTTCGATATCTGAGTCGGAAACAGGTAAATGTTACGGAAACATTTAACAGTAGAATACAGATTAGAGTGTCAATTCATCTAAAAAAGGACCATCCATTACAACTGATGACATTTGATTCAATTTTATCGTTTCTCAAAC
The DNA here is from genome assembly GCA_032357055.1 of Geukensia granosissima. Lineage (NCBI taxonomy): Eukaryota > Metazoa > Mollusca > Bivalvia > Mytilida > Mytilidae > Geukensia > Geukensia granosissima. Next base: position 6,913 of record JAULBM010038565.1, read on the forward strand.
AGAAAAATACAGAGGTATATTGCAAGACACAACACTCAAGAGCATCAAAGAATACGGTCATTTAAACTTATGTTAGTTTTTAAATCCGTCATGTACGAGTGTCAATATTTAAAATTCTAAATTAGTTAACAAAATCTTATTAAAACTAACCCCCGTTTATAACCTTTGCCAATGATTCAGCTTTATACAAATAATAAGCCTTTGTTGTGAAACAGTTTTTATTCGGGTTCAACTTTCACGCATGTTTTATTTCACCAATTGATAAAATCTTAATATGGGTGTGTACTTTACTGCGATTTTGTTCCACACGGAAATAAAGAAAAACTTCAAAGCTGTGCAAGGATGGCTATAGTAAATTTAAACGATATTTTTAATTACAGGTAAATGCTATTCACTCTTATTTTATTAATATTTAAATGACCGTGTTATTGGTGTCTGTGCTTCAACAGATTGTTTGCTTATAAACCGGTATTCCAGTTTTAAGCAGAAAGTTTGCAGGTTTCAATTTGAGACAATTTAGACAACAAGGTAAACAATCAAAGTGTACTCTATCTGTTGTAAAAACAACTGCATGCAACTGTTAAAGGCGATAAGCTTTATTTCAATAACCTAAATGCAAGTATAATTTAATCATTATTGAGTTCTTTCCGTATGACAGAGGACGATATTTAATTGTAATTAAATCTAAACAAACAGTTAATGTTGTAGCTTTGTACTTGCTGTTTGATATTTTACAGACATCGAACTTCGACCCAGCAGATAATGCAATATAAATGCATTGGAAATAATTGGTCATAATCATCCTTATGAATATTTCTGAATTCCGCCTCTGGTGAGATGAAATTTCATTTCCGATTCCTCTTGAAACAGTTTACAATGACTTCGGCAAACGTTGTTTTTATTGTATTATTATGGAGTATGTGGACAGAGGCCACCGGAAACCTTTGTACTAACACAGTCGGAATACAATGTTCCTGTAACTATGATATACAAGGCCGATTGGAGGTAAACTGCAAGAATAAAAACTTGGTGAACATTCCATCAGGAATCCAGCAGGACGCATCTGTTGTGTAAGTAGATATTCATATCATATATATTATAGTAAACGACAAGTATAATACATAAAACATACTTACTTAAACAACCCATGTTACTATGAAGCTTACATTAACGTTCATCCTTCCTTTAACTTTTTTTTATAAAACTATTCTTTTAACATTTACTCTGTATCCCTGGTTTTGGTGTTATATTTTGATGATAGTTCGTCAAAAATTTTTGATAGTACCATCAGGAATCCAGCAGTATGCAACAGTAGAACAGTAGTGTCATATTTATTGCAATAAACTGTAAATAGAACACACAAACCATACCGTTTTACTTGAACGTCCCATGTTTCTCATATACACGTTTAACCCCGCCACATACTTTATGTGCATTTCCCAAACAAGGAACCTATAATCCAGTGGAAGTCGTTGTTTTTATGTTTAAGTGTCATTTGTTTTGCATTGTTTGCTTATTTGGCCGATAGTTGACAGACGACGGAAAGGACGGTATGGGGAATTGACAAGATTTCCATATACCACCTTCATGTGTATTCGGTGAATGAGGGTGAAATAATCTTATTTTAAGATATTATCGAAGGTTGTTTAAATTCTGTAATTTCAATTGCGGTTTTGAAGACTGGCAGTACTTTATTATGATTTTAAGGATGCGAAAATGTCCAGGATTTTAAATGTTTTAAATGATTTGATTTGTTAGTTTTTCTACATTTAAACGGGTACATACTGTTCTCATCCTCGTTTTTTATCTGCATACTTCATACAGTAAACAATCGAAGTGTACAGTAATACAAAGTTCCATCAGCTGGACAGTAGTTGGGTGCAATTTTAAACAATGACAATTTTAGGTGACTTATAATTAATTAAAAGTCTGAATTCATGTTTCATATCGAACCGAAACGATCTGTCAATGTGTCTTTGCATTTAATTTGCATTTATTACTTGTAAATTATACATGTGAATACAGTATAAACATGATATATTGTTACTAAACTTTACAAATATATCAGGAATATTTTTTGTGCATTGACACAACTTTTTTGAAGTATTCGTATACACTTTTCATTTATTTTGGGCTTATTTTATGTATTTTTTAAGTATTTTTGCTTTTCACCCTTGCTGAAGGCCCTTGAACGAATTTGAGAATTTTGTAAATTCCCTCTGTTTTTCTCGTGGATGGCGTAAGGTTTCTTTTAATAGCACCTGAAGCAACATATTTGCAAAACTGGAAATGATATATGATGTATTTTGTAAGGTTTCCCAATTTTGTCAAAAAACAAACATACATCACCGCCATAGGAATTAATTGTTTTTGCTTCTGATCAGTTCATACACAAAACATTTATCCGAACTTCACCGACACCTTTGATTTACCCACAATAATGAATATTCGTTTGTATATTCGACCACAAAAATATTTTTTCGTATTTTGTTACGGTAATATATTGCCATCGGTTTCATCGACATCATCTTTTGTACATATATCTAGGTTTCCGCAGATAACCTTGTTTGAGTAAAAAAAAACATTTGAAAGCTTTATTACTCATTTTGGTACATTATTTCCACATATTGGGTACAGGGATGTTTCAACTTTCTTGAAGGGACCAAATCTAATTTTATAAATGAGGTTTTTCTTTTATTTTAATGAAGTTATCAGTTTCTTATCCATTTTACGTGACAAAGCATGTTGCATGAGCCCTTTTCAACATAACACATGAAGCTAAAAAGGTTTAATAATAGTAAGTAAAAATGGCTAAGCTATGATTTTGAAAACCTTCATATTTTTGATCGGGGTTTTCTCAAACATTTCCTTTGGGAAATGTAATTTAAAATTTAGGATTTTCTAACCGTTTGCAGCTTTTCATTTGCAATTAGCAGTTTTGAAGGCTACATGTATATCTAGCAATTTTGTGACATCATTTTTTTTTTAAATCAACATGTTGATGGGTACTTTTTATATTTGGCATTTAAATTTTTCTGTTATACATTGTACATATATATATCTCCTCCTTTTACCCTTTCGAGATAAAAGTGGTAAAATTGGCGGGAAACGTTATTTTGTATACTAAATTTTATATTACCTTTATTTTTGATGGATTTTTATTTGATTTGTCTCATTAGGAGTTTCAGTGCTTTTTTAAAGAATTTCTCTAGCATTTACACTTCTGAGAAAAAAAATAGTTTGTATCAAGTTTTTTGAACCGATCAGTCATACCACAAAATACTTATCGTATAATACAGTAGGGACTCTTTTTGTTCGCCTGCACGTAATTCCCTATTTTCCAATATTTGGTATCAAGAAAACCTTATAAAGGTTTATACAGAAAAGCGCTTCGTATGCATTGAAATTTGGGCATTTTTAACCGCTGTTTTTCCATGTTTGATAAAAGGAAGTATTGCAAGAGACTATTTTTAAGAATTTGTTTCGTCAGATAGGGGTCTGGTGGACTGGAGCAATAGCTAAATTAGAAATTATGCAGCGCACAATCCCAAAAAGATGTGGATTGTTTCTTTCTGGCGTATGTTTCTTATATTCTTTGGACAAATATGCAATTTCGCTTGATATGGAACATTTTAATAATAATTTTCATCCGTTTTAGGGGGAGTTTGTTTTCAAGTTTGAAAATTTTTTATTTTATTTTATTTCGTCCAATTTTGATTTACATTAAATTGTATACAATTTGCAATAAAAAAAGCATGAGTTGGCCAATACTTTTGCAAAATTACTGCGTCAAGCGTATTGCTATGTTAAATATATGACCGTGCCCGTAGTCCTGAGTTGAGTCGAGATCATTGAACAAACCTAGTTTCTGACTGTCTATAAATATTTCATATTGGCATTTGCACAACCCATGTTTTCTTTGACTTCTAATGATATTTAAACACTAAA
>JAULBM010038576.1:0-10858 GCA_032357055.1 Geukensia granosissima
CGAACACGTGGATGCCACGTGCGTGAAAATAGTCACTGTGTTTCATGCGATATGAAAACAGGTAACCCAATCACGTGCTATATGTCTCGACCAATAATAAAACAGTATTTAAATGAAATACTAACATACTGTAATTATCACTGCATGAAATAACATTTTCCTAGAATTTCTTTCTAGTATTTTTATCCATTAAATTATGAAGCAAATTGTCCCAGATATATCATGCGAAGTAAAACATTGCTTATCTCTTGTCGCAAATTACATATGACCTATCTTTAATCATCTTGAAAAAAGTCGCGATTAATTTTTTTTTAGAAAATGGTGATCGCAGGATGTGATATCGTCAGGCCAAAGCTGAGTTTTTTTTTTGTTTTGCAGTACAAGCTGTATAAATGCAATATATATATATAAACAAACAAAGCTGTTTTCATTCTGTGTTTGTGTGTTTTTCGTGCAGATAGGTTTTGAAAATAACACCGGACGCAAAACAAAAAAACCAAACACGGCCTAATTAACTTGATTTTACATTAAGGGGATCATTATTTAATATTCCGGGTTAAAGCATTTATTTGTTTGTTTATCTATCTACCTGATTACTTTTTTTTATTTGCTGCTGTTCAGGTTTATTTTTTCTTTCGTTTTGCAATACTTCAATCTCGAGTAAAGTATTTTTATCCTTTACACTTTTTACGACCAAAACATTTTAATATATTGAATGTCTAATACCCTCAATTCTTTTGCTATACCAGTGTAATGACAGAGAGAGTACTTTGAGAGGGTTATTTCATATTTAATTTTTAAGTTGGGCATAGGTGTCCATCGAACAAATGTCAACCTTAGTTTTTTTTAGATTTATATTTGTTAATAACATACGCATGTACAGGACATGCTGAACCACGTGCTCGGGATATCTGGGTCACTATAAGCAATCAGCAATGGAGGGCTGTACTTTATATTTACCATGGTAGCGATTCCGGTTAACTGATCCAAAACGCCTAAGAATTTTCTAAATTGGTGTTATATGATTGACTAAAATGACGTTTTACCTGTGATTTACTCAGTAAGTACCCGTTAGATAAAGTAGATGTGCATGTTTTCATTTTTTACCCCCAAATTACTTAAATATTGGAAATATGATTAAAAACATTATTTATATGAAAAATATAAATGAAATTAATATTATTTGTAATTCATTTGAATAAAACAGCATTGCTTTTATTTTTACTGACTATTTCCAGAAATACGCATTTTTTCGCTAAAAATATTTTCCCAAAAAATTAATAAAAATATTGCAAATGTGTTTAAATATTGTCATCTGTATTGACACTAAAATTGAAATAAATGTAATTTCTCCTTTTCTCCTAACGCCTTATAAACATGAAAGATTTAATTGAAATAAATGTTGTTTGTTGTTTGTTTGAATAATACGGCGTTGTTGTTATTTTTTAATGATTATTTTAAGAAATATTTGATTTCTCATTATTTTTTACATTTTGCCTGAAAAATAGTCAGAATTGAGAAACAACTGAAAAAAAACTGCAATTTGTACCAAATAAAGCATATTTTGTATAATACACCAAAAAATAGTTTTTTAAGAGAGGGCCAAAATTGGCCCTTCGTAAACCTTCTCCGTTTTAAAGAATCCTCATCAATAGAGGCAGTAATACCCCTACTTTTCTATTTTCCCAGAAAATCGATATTTGAAATTTGACTGCAATTTTACTTGTAAAATGCAATGAAAAAGATGGTTACAATTTTCTTTAACTTGTACAACTTTAACTCCCCCAAAACCACTTAATAGAAATTGAACAAACGTTCAGAAACTCTTTATCAACAGATGTAGTATTGAAGCTTTTATTTCATTTTCACCGGAATTCAAATTTTTCAATCCTTACATAATTTTTATTTGCAAATAGGAAGCAGGTGACACATGTCTTCCGGGAAAAAGTCAATATTAAGTCTTCATTCATTTGAAAAAAAATATTTAAAAATGAAATGATATAGCGTAAATGTAAGAAAGATTGCACTAAAACCAGCAAAAAAAGAAGGAAATTACAAATCTCGTGGTCAACACAAGTCTTCAAAAAAGGTTGAATACCACTCCTTATAAAAAGATCTTAATCCCCAAAATAGAAAATCGTGTATTCGTAAAATAATGCTGTTCTTAACTGAATGACATTTTCATTTTTTTCTTTTCTCTTTGTCTTTGTTTCTATTGATTCACATAATATTTCATCTAGTTTGCCTTCAAATTTTTCAATGGTTATCGATCTTACCAAGAATTGTTTTTCTAAAGCAGTTTTCTGACATTCTGGCATTTTTCCTTTACCATTTATATTTCGTTCAGTCACATTTTATTAGATAATGATAAAAAAGAAAATACTTTAAAATATGTAATAATAATAGAATCATATTTATTTGTACTACAAGTTATTATAGCTGTTCGAAGAAAGGACACAATATTAACAGCTGAAATAAACAAATAATGACACTGCTAATTTACAAAAGGTTGTTCTCCACTGACACTACTTATTTACAAAAGATCGTCGTCGTCGAAACTTACAAAGGACGGCTTAAAAAAGAAAACATTACATTTCCGCCGGATATTTATAAATCAGATATATTTCTTAAATTTTCTTGCATGTCATTCGATTAGTAGTTTAATAGAACATTTCAACAATATAACCAACCCTTTTGTGAAAACATCTGTTTCACCATTGAAATCGGATTTGCAAGTAATCTTGTTTTGTGTGGCGTAATTTTGTGGTGTTTGACATTACTGAAAGACATTTTGTTCTGTGTAATTTTCAAATAAAGTAATATTCAATTTGTGCAGAAAGCGATATTATTGCATCTAAATTAAAAATAAAATTGACGATACAGTCAATAATGTAATGTTGCAAACGAAAAGAGCTGTTTTGTAACTGTTTTATTCTTATTAACAACTTTTGATACGGTGGATAATAAACTAAATCGCTTTTTGGGTTCGTGTTCCTCAAGCTTTAGTTTTCAGTGAAATGTTGTGTTTGTCTTTCGTTTCATTTTGTTGGTCATGGTCTTGTATTTCTTCAGACCTAACGATTTTTGTCTGCCCCTTTGGTATCTTCGAATTCCTTTTATGTTCGTCTCCGATTCTCAAAATTCTGACCTCTGAATTGACTGACGTTTTCTCTACGCCATACACAAACGCCATAAAATTTTTTTCAAGATACAAAGTATTCGTTCATATATAGCAGTTTTACATTGTAAAATAAGATGTTGGTAAACAATGTTATACGGAACAGATTGAATTTTGGCTTTGTGACAAGAGATAAGTTCTTAAAAGTCTTATTTACAAATATTTTATACATTTTGAATTATATATCAACTTTGATCTATGATATTTGAATAATTTAAGTGGTAATATATATATAAGTACTATTTTTCGTGAAAATACATAAACGATTCTCTATATGAAAAAACTGGGGAAGGTAGCAATACCCAACTCACGTTTCCGTTTCATCAGAGCAGAGCATTTGAACATGTAGGAATTGTATTATGATTGTGTTTTGTACAAAGTTCTATCCTGAAATGCAATACAGATTCTGAACTAATAAAGTGAGACTGCTTAACTTTACTAATTGGAGATGACAGATAGCCCTAATATGAGCTCCAAAGATATGTTCTTTATATTTTTATATTACCCAGGTCGAAACAATGAACAAAACAGAAATATACTGGTCAAAAAAGAAACGTTACAACTTAACGCATTTACTATGGACTTTTAAATTTCTTGCTCCGTAACTCTGTCAAAAATGAAGATATCTACCTGAATTTTTTACAGAGTGGTCATTTTAACCCAAGCTTAAAATCATGCATAAAACTGAAATTTCATTTTCTCATTTTTTGAGTTGTCAAAAAGTACTTTTTCGTCCCAAAAATGGGGAAAATTAACTTCAACTGAAATTCACGACCACAAAGTGCAATATTTCAAATTTTTAACATTTTCTGAAGTTGAGTGTAGCAGTTTTCCTTATTTCAAAAATCTATTGATCACCTTACTCGTTTTTTTATGACATCTGGTTTCCAGTTTTGCAATTTGACATTGCAAATAAATTGAATTTTGTGACAACTACTGCTTTATTTGTATTAATAATAGCACGAAGATTGAAATTTTAAGACAGAATTTTTCTAGAAAGCGTATTAATTTAGTAAAATGAAGTTTAAGGTGTGTAACGTTTCTTTTTTGTTCATTTGATTTAGGAAATATGCATAGACTTCCACCAGATCCAAGTTGAATCGTAAGTACATGTATTCGTCCTGTGGCCTACGTCTTTATTGGTATCTCTCATAGATGTCACATTCTTTTCGTCTAACAGTAATTAAAAGCACTACTTGGACTTAAGAAAATTTGTCGAAAATTATGAAAATATTGCATTTCAACTGTCTTTAAACCAGGATATAAGCGTCCAGTAAAGGATGACGATCGATCAAATCCATCGGATTGTGAACAGAAGGCAAGAATTTATCGGAATCCTTTAAAATTGTTTGTTTTGGGTTTTTTGTTTAATTAAGTCCTTTTAACCATTATATAACGGTCTGTTCGATAGTTTATCATTCAATTAAGTAAATCGGGATTAAGGTATCCGGACCATAATAAAATATTATGTATTTTAAAATTTTTTAACAATTAAGAGGGAAATATGATTTCAGTCATAAATTAAAAAAAAATAAAATGTTTCTGATAAGAAAAAGTATCTGTAAACCTGTTTTAATTCTATAGAGATTAACTATAAATTAATGGCATTTACCGAAATTTACCGATTTTACCGATGTGGTTGTGTAGGGTCTTCTAGAAAATCCGGGTATTAACAATAATCACGTGGTTAATTATGCTCCGAATACCTTAAGTACTTGCTCCAAAATGTCATGGATTTATGCATATATGGATACACTTTATTAACTATTCAGTCTTTTTTCATTTTATTTAGACCGCCAGTGGTGTAATGGTTAGCGTGCTCGCCTCGAGTGCGGAAGGTCGTGGGTTCGATCCCCGGCCGGGTCAAACCAAAGACATTAGAAATGGTATTTGCTGCTTCTTCGCTAAGCACGCAGCATTCAGGAGTAAGAGCAAAGACTGGTCGGCCCAGAGTCTGGGTAAAGTGGCATGTCTTCCTGCGGACTGTTGCTATCGTGATCTAACACATTGAAAATCCGCGTGTCGGTCTTGTACAAAGCATGGCTCATTCATCCTCATCATTCATTAATATACACTTGCCTGGAATATACATGAAATATTTCCCACTGGACGTTAAGCACCATTCAATCAACCAATCAATCATTTATTATAATTTGATTTTTCTTTTTTTAATAGCACAATTAAGGTTATTTTTTCACAAAGTATAGAAATATAAAAAATTCTATCGATTTTTATTTAGACACCACAATCTCCTTAACTATTCAGACATTTTTTCTCTCATACTATGTAAGATTAAGGATTGGTTTAAATGTACCTATTGCCTGCAGAGCTTACTTTGGAATTCGCCTTTGTATGATTTCAAAGATTTTATAAGTGGACTTTGGTGACATACCTTTTACTGAAAATAAGAGTATGTTGTCATTTTTAGTGCAAAATATTTTTTTCTTCCTTCAGAGTTTTCTAATTCCTGAGGAAAAGTTATTTCGATTTGGGAAATTTTTATTATATTTTTTTCAATGCTTTAAAAGCTTTATTATGGCCATTTTCTTCTGCAACAAAAACAAACAACGTATCAGTTATTGGTCTGCATTTATTTCTCCCAATTGTACAAAAATGCAGGAATATGCATTTAGATGTGCGTCGTGCCGCTTTCATGTTGACTATATATAAAACATAATTTAAAACACTCTCTAGCTTCAGCTGACAATTGCTGTCACCATATTAACAGCATAATATATAAAGTGTCAAAATGACACACTGTTGGAAATGAACCATTTTAAGGTAGTAGACCAATGTAAAGGGACATAACTCTTGACAGTCTTTGGTATGTTTATGTCAACCATTTTTTATATATCTAATGTAAGCATCTTATTAACAAAGATTAATTTTGATCTGTATCAATTGAATGCTTAAAGAACTGTTTATGTAACAAAATAATATAAACATATTACTGATTTCATGAGTTATCTCCCTCAACCCAGGTCTACCACCTTAAAATTCCACCTTTTACATGTTTGGTCTTGACGGAAATTTGCAGACCTATATATATAAAGCCTATTGAAACATATAACACATATTGCAGGATCTCAGTATTGATCACTCTTACTGTTATTTTAAAAAGTCTCCTTTTCAATGAACAAGTCATAATAAGAGATTAAATCCAAACCTCTTCCTTTTGTTTTTAATTAGCTTGTTCCAATTTGTCTTGTCTCTTTGGACTATGCGTTAATGGTCTGTAGCATTGGTATTCTACACTGGAAGTAAATTAAGAAGGAAATACACATTTCGAGTGTGTGATTGTCTAAAATGCAATTAACTGTTGTTGTTGAATTAAAATCAGCTGACCAACTCCTGTCTTTATCTTCATCTGTACTGGAGGTTGATAAAAAAAACAATTGGAAATATATATAAAAAGTTTTTTTCTTTATTCTTGGGAACAAACACAACAAAACAAAAGAAATTTAAAAAATAACTTAGTAGGATGTTACCTTATGTTTATCTTTTAGCAATATGGAACTTCATTAGTGACATAAATTTGAATTGCAAAGAGCCCGTTCTCTTCTTTCAATTTGAAGCTTGCAGTTTAATGTGGATATCTATTTAGTTTTCTGGAATAATATGCATCAGTTCAAGGATTCCACGACGGGTGTTTCGCGCAGGACAGAGGATGCTAACCCTTCCGCAGCACCTGGTTCCACATCTGTTTTATTAAGTAGTTTGTAGATTCCAAGTTTTTGTTATTTTAACTTCCATTTTATCTGTTAGTTTCTTTCTAATTTGTTTTGTATCTTTGAACTATGCACTTTTGATATTCTACTCTGAACTCAACATACTGCCATAAAGCAATAAATTCAGCTGACTAATATGTTATATTTTTATATGTACCACTATCAAAATGTACAACATGTAATTACGAACAAATCTGGGTGCATGGTTCAAATTACATGCGTCTTCATTGCAACAAGTTGTACAAATCCAACTACTTCCGGTTTGGTCACATGGGACGGAATCCGTATGTTCTTTTATTTGCAGATGACACGAAGAATTTTTAGTACATGTCTTGATAATAGAAAGTTCATCACTTATATCTAAAAAAAAAGAACATGATCTTTAATGGTTTTACGTTTTAATTAGAAGTATAATGAGTAAAATCATGAATAAAAACCTAATACAACTATTTAGATTTGATTTTAAAAAACTGGCTTGAATAAAACTCACATTTTTGGCTGAACATGTGCATTGGTGAAATGGATAATCTAACATTGTTAACCTTTGATAATCGAATTTTTATAATCCAGATAGTTAAACACTTAACCTGAGTTTTGTCGAGAAATTTGACGGTTTAACTATTCAGATTGTAGAAAAATACGATTATCAATATAAAAATAGGAAATGTGGCATGATTGTCCGTGCGTCAGCCACCCACCAAATCACACTACAGGTCCCATTATGGCCTTTTATAATGAACCGGAGTCAATACCATAACGGAAGCTGTAAAAAGCCCCGAAATACAAAATGTTTTAACAATACATTTTTTTCTGTAATTCGTTAATGAATTAATTAAACGTTTCAAACTTAAATATTGTTAATTAACTCATCTTAAAATGACATCGTCAATCAAGTTCGGCCAAACTGGACGTGGCGTTGATAACCAGCGGATGCGGATTATTAATCTCTTTATAAAGAAGCTGGCGAATGACGCATAACAGTTACATAAGAAATGTTTTCAATCCCATTTTATATATAAGACTGTGCACATATGATTTATTAATGATAATTTGTCATCTACTAGTTTATAATAAATAGTTCCATGTCTATTTGTAATGGAAAGTTTGTGTTTGTTGTTATTTTGATAAGAATAGTATCGTCCTCTATTGCTTTTACTAAGACAGTTTGTGGAGTTTTTTAAACAGCATGGACCAATTTCTAATAACGGTAGTCGCTACCTTTATTAGAAATTGTTCCACTGCTGTTGCTGTTTTAGTATGAAATTTGTATCCGTTACCAAGATTGTTTATCTTTTTAATGATTTTCAACAAAACGTAAAAGATAATGTTCATTTGTTCTGCGTTTTCTCAATATTTGTTGGCTTTAACTTTTCATTTTGGCATTTGCACATTGTTTTGTCTTGGACTATTATAATGTCTTTTATTGTTGGGGCCCTTTACACCTTTTATTTTGGTGCGATTATTTGTCAGTTATTTAAGGGCTTACGGCAATCTGTAGATGTGTGTAATTTATACATTTTTATTTTGTTGTTGCACGTTTAACGAATTTTACACGAATTGTTCGCAAATGCCTTTACAATATTAAAATATATTTTTTGAATGATAGACGTACCCGAGTTTGAAACAGTAGTTTTTTGTCTATGATAAGCCAATGCCAGTATGGAACAGTGTATTTTTGTCTTTGATAAGCATACCCGAGTACGAAAAAGTGGTGTGTTTTCTATGATAAGCGTACCCGAGTATGAAACAATGGTTTGTTTCTATGATAAGCATACCCGAGTATGAAACAGTAGTTAGGTTTCTATGATAAGCAAATGCCAGTATAGACAGTGTTTTTTTTCTTTGATAAGCATACCAGAGTATGAAAAAGTGGTTTGTTTCCATGATAAGAATACCCGAGAATGAAACAGTGGTTTGTTTCTATGATAAGCATACCAGAGTATTAAACAGTAGTTTGTGTCTATGATAAGCATACCAGATTATGAAACAGTGGTTTGTTTCTATAATTAGTATACCCGAGTATGAAACAATGGTTTGTTTCTATGATAAGCATACCCGAGTATGAAGCAGTGGTTTGTTTTCTATGATAAGCATATCAGATTATGAATCAACGGTTTGTTTCTATGACAAGCATACCCGTGTATGAAGCAGTGGCTTGGTTTATACACGTTCTATGACAAGCATACCTGAGTATGAAACAGTGGTTTGGTATCTATGATAGACATACCCGAGTATGAAACATTTGTTTGTTTTTATGATAAACATACCCGAGTATGAAGCAGTGGTTTGTTTTCTATGATAAGCATATCAGATTATGAATCAATGGTTTGTTTCTATGATAAGCATACCCGTGTATGAAACAGTGGCTTGGTTTATACACGTTCTATGACAAGCATACATGTACCTGAGTATGAAACAGTTGTTTGGTATCTATGATAAACATACCCGAGTATGAAACAGTTGTTTGTTTTTATGATAAACATACCCGAGTATGAAGCAGTGGTTTGTTTTCTATGATAAGCAACAATGGTTTATTTCTATGATAAGCATACCCGAGTATGAAACAGTGGTTTGACAAGTATCAAATCCAGCATCACAAGGCTTTAAATTGAATTCTCCAACACACAGAAAATTGTTCGGCTCATTTTCACAGTTATAACACATCAAACCAAGACAACCTAAAATAAGAAAAAAAATATTCTTTACTGATATAGATCATATCAATTTGCATATCAAGTGAAGTAAATGGAAAATTGCCTCTTAGTGTTTGGTGATAACAGAATTCGGTAATATGGTCAGATATCAAGCATGATGACATGAGATTAATTTTCGCATCATGTCGGATCAGTTATAAAATATGAATAATGTGCAAGATAGGTAAAATGTGGATCGTGTCTTTCTGGTATATATTACATATTCTATCCTTTAAATGCTAAATGTACTACAAATTCTTTTCATTATTTAAGTCCAAGATGGTTGCTCAATACATCACCGTTCTTTTGAAAATCGTAAAATAGTACGATAGTGGGATCCTTATGGTGTAGGTTCCTTGCTTGTATCACGGTTGTACGATTTAGCGACGTTTATGTGACAACATTTCATACAAAAATCAAGGTAATTTTAACAGAACGCTTTAAATGTTTATGATATTCACGAATCACTTGAGATTTTTGCTTACATATGTATATCAACTTTAAATCTACTAGAATCTTTTGGTGGTAGATACTAGCAAGCTTGTTTCTGTCTTAATAAAACCAAAAATACACATAAGATCAAAACCTCACTAAATTTTGTATCTGCATGTCCGTTGTGAGAAATAATTGTTGTTGGATACCCAAATATTTTAGATTATTGGATTTACTACCATTTATGTGATTGGCGTATCCTTTACATATAAAAATTTATAAGGTGCTTCGGTGGTTTAGAGCTCTTCTAAAGGTGTGGCCTAAAGGAAACATTAAGATTTTGGTATAGGTCACTTTGTGTCTTGATGTTGTAAATACCAGGGGGTCTTTCAGAAGAGGTATCGACTCAATGGTTTCAAAGTACAAGTTTACCAATGTTCATTTAATATGGTCTTTTTAAGAATTCTTGGTTTGATGATCTTTGATAAAAGCTTCATGCTGAGATTTAATGGATTACCCTTGGCTTTTACACTATTTCTTTCATTGGTTTATGATACAAATAACATCGTTCTTATCAGTGTTGTAGAGACCTGTAGATTATTTTTTAACTTTCGACTGCTTCTTGTTGATATTAAAGTAATGTAAGCTTTGCCTTTAAATATACCCTTTTTAAAGTATTAAGGACATCGTGGTTTTCGGCAAATGCCATTATAGTCCGTGGGCTAGGATAGCCTACCGTGCACCCCCCCACCACATCTCTATGGGACCAAATTTTTTTTGTCCCCCAAAGCATATTATTAAAGAAAAAACATGTTAACATTAAAAAT
>JAULBM010038587.1:0-10858 GCA_032357055.1 Geukensia granosissima
AATTGTTATTAATTTTTGTTTTAAGTATATCTGAAATTTCCTTCACGACGCAAAAATAGTTCTAGTGTAAATTTTTAAAATGAAAGTTTGTTTATAAAGTTCTGTACAGTACAACCCGAAGACCTTAAAGTAATTTTCTGGTTATATAAAACTATTATCCTTTTTCCTGTACTCTCGACATATTTGCACAAATCTTTTTCTTTGATATAATGAATACTTGATTCCGAGTTTTTGGAGTGACCCTGAAGTTACAACGGGGTTTTCTTTTCTTTCACCGAAACAACCTCTATCGAATGACCCAGAAACCGTAAGAGATAGTTGATCAAATGAAAATGTTTCTTGTCGCAAGATAAAACTTTCTAACATTTTCATCGAAAGCATGATATGATGACATTTTCTAGGCGTAATCTCCCCTTAACAATCGAAACTTGCCATTAACTATGTTTTCTGGGAATCCTAAATACTTGAAACCTAGCACCTCAAAAATCGTGACATTATTATGGTACATTGAATAATGAAAAGGTCAAATTTCAAATGTCAAGAACATGGTAAGTATTAATGCAAGTAATCGAAATTACTCGGAAATTAATCGGAAATACGCTGATGACATGTGATGGAGAAAGCTTGTATTTTATAGAGGGTGGTACAGGGTTATTTTCGTGCAACGTTTTTACCTATTTTTATTTCACGTTTTGTCGTGCTAGAGTGTCGTTATATGTCGTGTTTCGCGTGTCTTGATCAAAAAGCAACGTGCAAGCCATTTTCTAATTTTTCGTTCCGCGTGATAAGACATTTTATTTCTCGTACGTTCGTGCGCGTGACCCCCGTACCACCATCTTTATAGAGAAAGTGAGAAAAAACCGAGGTGTCACACAAATGGGGACAAGTTGAAAGAAGCGGCAATGTCGAAAACATTAACAAGACCGGACATGACACAAAGTGTACAAATAAACTAAAAAGAAACATACAACTACGAACAGGGGTGAACTAAGGTTAACCGGAAGGTAAGCAGCACTTGTCTCATTAAAGACGCCCGCCACACTGTCTATTTTCTGGAATTATTCATTTAGGGTATAGGGGATGTTTCATGGACGGAGAAAGCCTGTTTTGGTTGACTGGAAATTCAGAGGAAAAGATCGTCTTCAACCGTGAAACGAATATTTCATATCGGTAGACAAGATTGTGGTGTCGACTGTTAAATTTCTGGTCTTATGACTGAAACATGTTCCCGTCTGAGCAGTTTCTGTCCAAGTTCTGTCTAGAACATTGCTGTATTGGACACGTGCACTTGAAAAACGATTAAGCTTGGAAATGTATACACCGAACGCGTGGGTAACTTGATTGTGCCAATGAATGGAATGTTGACTATTGGAAAGTTCTCTTTTTGTTGTATTGGGTAAAAAATTGTTTGACAAAGCATTATTGACATATAGGGCCCTAAAGCCATTTGTCGTTTTCTATTGTAAATATCGACCTAGGACAAAAAATGACCTATTTGGGTGGTTTATAATGAAGGTGTTTTGTTTATATCTCAAAACTATAGAAACTATAAATTGCAGAAATGTCTAGCATAATAAGATTTAAAATATGAGGTCAAGGTCCCAGGCAAAGAGATGAAAATCTTTAGTAGCCATATATTTTAGTATATCTCAATCACTGTAATAGATAGCCTATAAAATGTTTTAATGTAAATCTACTATTGTTGTACGAGTGTAAATTTATTGGGCAAGTGGTAAGGGACCTTTCTTCCAAAATCTGTTTGGGCTCGAAATCGAGTTTTTTGCTTATATCTCAAAAACTAAAAACGATAGAAATGAAACATTAAACTGCAAAACTGTTCAGTAGAGTCTTAAATGAATACTGTAGCCGGGTTAATAGGTTTTTTCCGTCCATCGAACAGCGGTAACATATTTTGGTTTTTTCTGATTCTTTCTCTAAACCTATTAGACAAATACTATGTTGGAATGATATTTTGGAGATCTGTAAGAAGAAGTAAGGCTTTGTAAATTAGGGGACACCAAATTCTAGGATACAAACTAAATAAAATATCTTTAACCCAAAAGATAGTGGAGTGATATTCAATTGGGATTCCCCTAGAAAAAGAATGTTCGGATTATATTAAGATGGAAAAAAAAAACGGAAATTGATTTTCATTGTTCGAGGTGTCAAGTTGGCTATTGTCATCTTTTTTAGTTTGTGGAACATTTCATAATTTGAAAACCACCGTATTGAATTAAACCAAACATGCATGTTTCTTCTGAGGTAATGACCAAGTGTAATACATTTCTTTAGGCTTTAATTTAAAATTAAGTCTCCAACTGACAGCCATCTGGATAACGAATCAGTACCAAATTTATACTACTTGGCCAATCACTGCTTAAGAAAGCACCCCATGTTTGGACTTTCATTTACTTTAGGGGACCCAGTACTAAAGGATTAAGATATAGTGTATGGTTCGGGTTTAATTATAGGATAAACGAAGGCACATGTTTGGGCTTTATGATATCAATTTATTTCTAAACAAGAGGCGCTGTTTGTTTGCTTGGAATTTACATGTTTATATGAGAATATTTACACTGTATCATTTCTTTCTTTACATTTTACGTTTTAAATACAACGCTGAATCATTCCCCATTTAAAGACAATAGAATCTAGTTTCAGAAAAATCCAAAAAAACCTAGACCATCCGAAAAAAGCTAGGATGCTCCGGAAAAAACCAGGATGTCAGAATGTCAGTTTGCGATGAAACTGATTAATTGGAACTGTTGTTTTACTAGTTATTAGTTCTATATTTTGGGAGTCGACAAAAAGAAAATTGTAACTTTTTGTTCAAAAACAAAACTATAAATTGATATAAGGTATTTTTTAATATAGCTTGGTATTTTTTAAATTAAATCAATGATCTCCGCTCTTAAAAGATGATTGTGCATCATTTTTATTTGTAATTTGGATGTACAGTCTTACCCTTTTTGTCAACCTGTAGTTTTTATACTATAACATTTTGTGTCTGTTTGTTTACATTATTGGAGGAGAAAAAAAACCAGGACACCGTACAAAATCAGTTTAGCACAGGACAACGATAACCACCGTGATATCGTACATTTTTCTCTCCATTTAATTATCATTTAATTGCTTTAGTGGAATATTTTCATTCAAATGGGAACATTTCCATCCGTAGGCATGCAAAGTGCACGTTGGATATCGTTGTCCTACGAAAGTGTGATTTTTTCTCTGTTTTCCAGTCCGACTTTTTTTCTGAAGGCCATACGATTGTTTTTCGGTGTGTTTGTTGACAGTTCAACATTTCACTTTGTAATATTTGTGTAAGCTTTTTTGCTTTAATTTATTTGTGCAGGCAAATCAATGGTTTATTTTTTTAAGTTTAAAATAAAAAAAAAGAATCGTTCCACATATATATAAAGAAACTAGTTTCAAAATATCCGTTAAAAAACCTGGACCATACGGAAAAATGCCCGGCTGCTCCGAAAAAGATCCAGGATGTCAGAATTTCAGTTTGCCATGTAATTCCATCTTTTAGGTTTTTTGGAACTGTTATTTAATGAGTTAATAGTTCTATATTAGGGCAGTCGACAAAAAGAAAATTGCAACTTTTTTAATAGAAGCAAAACTATAAAATTATCTAAGGTGTTTTTTGGAATATAGCCTGGTATTTTTTATTATATCATCGATTTCCGTTCTTAAAAGACGAATGTGTGTCATTTGAATAGTTTGATGTACAGTCTTATTTTTTTTATCAACCTATAGTTTATATACTTGTATGTTTACTTTTTTGGAAAAACCAGACAACCGGGAAAAACCCGGTACAAAAACCGGAAAAAATGTAAGCTTTTTGCAGGACAACGATACCCACCGCGAACTGCTTATCTTTTAATTATAAATAAGTTTCGGACAATCATATGATATTCACTGCCTTGTCTTAATACTTCAGCGTCCTTCAGGTCTTTGTCTTATAGATACGCCTATTTCACGAAGCGAAAAGTTCGAAAATTTTCATTTTCAATAAAAAAGTAATACATTTATTGGCGACCTTTAAAGGTTGTCGCCCTTTTTTCAGTGATTGGATGAACGCTGTGAATCTATTATTTTGGTGATTTCGTCCTTTTCGTCAGTTGATTTAAAACATGTAAACACAATAATAAAAGCCAAGAAAACTGAAAAGATTGGAAAAATGAAAGCTTTATAATTTTTATGAACAAATTTGCCCGATTTAGTCATTAAAGTTTTTAAATGGAGGTCGTAGATCGCATATTTAACTGAAATATTACGAATAACAATACAGTTTCAGTAATATAAACACAAACGCTTTGCTTCATTTGTCCGACATATCACTATGACGTCTACAAGGACATAACTGTTAAAAGCAGTTCGCACCATCGCGCACGTGACAAGTGCAATTATCAATGGACCCTATTATAATTTATTCAGACATGCCAAGTTCTATAGATACGTTTGGTGGAAAATTATTAACTTTTAATTATAAAATTGACGTCAAAGAACACTTAAATGTGACGTCACCAGCATTGTGTCGTCAAGATTATCCACCCAGAAGTTGCCAAAAACAGGAACGTTAAAGTGGTCTATTTGTAAATACAGAAAATAAATTGGTATTCTATTGGATACCATTATTTTGCGCTGATACTGATTTGAAAGTAATATTTCCTGTAAACCATACTGAATGTCGCCGACAAAACATGAATTTACTCCTGAAGCTTAAATTATTTTAACAGAAGATTATGTTTTTTTAATTGACGGGTGAGTTTTACAAGCTCCAATCCTTAAGTATACATTTATTTAAAAGGCTCAAAAGTTACCTGCAATGATATATTCGGAGTGAATCAAAAGCTGAAAAGAACATCTTTGGTCATCAATGACTCTCATCACTTTTAATAGTACTAAAATAATGTTTTAAAAAATGAGAAATATTGCATACAGCGTTATCGGTATCCTAATTTTTTTTACCTTTGTGATAACTCATCAACTCATCCCTTAAGTGTTTTACCTTCTACCCCGTTTGCGACACCTGTCCTTTAATCCTACATTTCTTATACGTCAAATTAACAATTACAGAAAAAGCTTACTAAAATCTTCAAGATCTCCGTTTTGGTTGTAGTAGGGCATTTGCCTTATATTATTTCTTCAAAGATAACTTTACAATTCTCTGCATTGAACTAGATAAATGGCAAAACTTGCCAGCCTCCTTTATATATCCTATATAAAATGGATTTTATTTTATATTATTATCAAACACATTGGATAAATTAATTTATAATGAAAAGGAAATAGCTGTGTAAAATGAACGACAAGACTGTTTAGATTTTCCTATTTTATTGTTAACGCCTTTTTGACAAATGCGGATTTTCATGCGGAAAAACTTTCAAATATATGACAGAGATGTTCGAACTCGAAGTAAACCTATAGATGCGGTGCAATATCCAAGTAACTGTCCTCTACATGATTTCTGGGACTCAAAGTAGCTTCACTGAGTGGACAGAAATCGGACCAACATCCACAAGCAGATAATTATGACACATGTATTTGGATAAATGCTAATCATGCGAGCCGTTGGTCTTCCATCATATAAATGGGAATGATAATGTTAGGAGCAGACATAGTTACATCATGTTCTCAAAGTATTTTCAAGACGTCAATAGGTCACCTTCACTTTAGTTTGTGTACTGTAGATTAAGTTTATTTGATACGGTTCATGTCTGTGGTTGTAAAACTGTGGTAAGCAAAAATTATTGACAAGCTGTAACTGTAGCAATAACAAATATGAAAATGGGACCAAACATGCCACCAGCTTTTCTCCTTCCTCTGGGCAATCAAAATTTGGAACTTAAACAAACTACCTAGTATCTAACTAAACTAAGGAACTACTATATAATGTTTCAAGGATCGGTACGTAGGTCACTGAATACGTTAATGGTTTCATCAGATTGAGCAAAGCTGTATTTTAAAAATTTTAAGACGTGGCTAGCATTTAGAGAGCTTGTTCACAATGAATATCACCTACAAATATAAATGTATTTTGTAAATGGCATGTGAAAGTTACGTACCAAACCACAAGAGATGGAAACCCTAGTTTTTCAATGAAGTGTCTGTCTTTTATCGAAATAACTATGGGTTCTCTTGCCAAGATTCATTTTCAAATTATCTTTTTTAAACCTATGGCTTATCAAATACAACTGAGGATATATATTCATACTGAACCCAACATTTCTTTTATCTAATGTTGATGTTTACTTCGAAAAATATACGTAATCAAAGAAAAACTATTGCTTTCTGACCGAAAATTTTATTACCCCTGTAAATGGAAATAATACCACAGTCAAAGACAGAAAGGCTTTATTCCTTTTTTGAGCTCAAAACTACACATTCACCACAAGTAAAAAGAGGTTTTCCAAAGTTAAATCTACATTAATGTACATTAAGAAAGTTAAATGTAAGATTCAGTTATAAAAACAGAAAACACGTTTTTCCCTTTAGTAAATTAGATGCTCCTAAGAGCCTGTATTGTTCACATGACTACTCTTTAATCGTTGCCAGGATGGAATGTTGTATAAATTTTGGTAGAGGACAACTGGCTCAGACGTTATAGAGGAGAGTTTTAAACTATAACCTCAAAATTAGCCGGTAAACCCTAAAAAGGAGAACAATTCCAACAAGAGTGAAGGCATTTCCTTGAAAATTTCACCACAGATAGATTTCACCATGCGAAACACTTTATCCAAGTGGGAATTCAGCTAAATTATTGGTTTTGAGATATATGTGAAAATCTTCTGTCGGACCCCTGTGTTCCATTTTTTATAACGGCAACCATGTTTTTCAATAGATCAAAAATCCAAACAAAATCGTTATGCAGAATATCCTAAGGAACATTCATACAAAGTTTCATCTAAATCCATTCAGAAGTTAAGAGAAGAATTTTTTTTTATAAAACTATAAATTCAAAATTAGATAAAAAAAACGTCCTATAAGGGTAATTACTCTAACAAGAGTTAAGGAATTTTCTTGAAAATTTCGGATAGATTTTACCATGCTGAACACTTTCACTACATGTCCGAATTTTGCTAAATTCAAAAGTTTTTGAAATATATCCGAAATTCTTAGGTAAGACTTTATGTTCTATTTTTTAGTAACGGCAGCCATTTTTTTCAACGGATCAAAAATTGAAGCACGAGCATTGTGCAGAATTACCTTAAGAACAATCATACAAAGTTGCATCCAAATCCATTTAGTAGTTTCAGAGAAGATTTTTTAAACTTTAACTTCAAAATTAGTCCAAAAAATTCTAAAAAGGGGCAATGACTCATACAATAGATAAGGGATTTCCACAAAAAATTTCACCACGGATAGATTTCATCACGCTGAACACCTTTACCCTAGTGTCAGAATTTGGCTCAAAATAATTGTTTTTGAGATAATTTCGAAAATATTCGGTCACAACCCTAAGTTCTATTTTAGTAACGGCAGCCCTGTTTTCCAACGGATCAAAAATCGAAGCACAAACTGTGTGCAGAATACCCTAAGGAACAATCATAGAAGTTGTATCTAAATCCATTCATAGTTTCAGAGGAGAAGATTTTTAAAACTTTAACTTTGAAATTAGCTTAAAAAAGTCTAAAAAGGCCATTACCCCTAAAAGGGAAAAGATTTCCACAAAATTTTCACCACAGATAAATTTCATCATGCTTAACACTTTTACCTTTTACCATGTCTGAGAATTTTATCTAAAGTTAACGGTTTTTGAGATATATGCAAAAATCTTTGATCGAACCCTTATGCTCTATTTTAGTAACGGCAGTCATGTTTTTCAACGGATAAAAAATCGAAGCACTTACTTTGTGCAGAAGAAACAATCATACACAGTTGCATCCAAATCTATTCTGTAGTTTCAGAGGAGAAGATATATTTCAAAATGTTAACGACGACGACCGAAGACGACGGCCGCCAAGTGAGGGAAGGCCATGTGAGCTAAAGTGTTTGCTGTGGTTTAGCTACGTTTTTCGTTACCTGCGATGTTGTAAATCAAAGGACACACAGTTTTAACTATTACCATTATTACTCTCCATAAATATTGTTATTTAAAGAATCATTATTTGTACAGTTTAATTATTATTGATCATCTTAATTGTAAATATTTGATTATATTTGATGGAACACTAACAGTAGAATTATTTATAATTATTGCTGATTTTAAGATAAAATATTTGAAAAAAAAAATAATTGACCAGTAAAAGTATATTTTATCAATAAGAGAAGATATTTTGGAAATTTTCGACTAATAGGCATATGAACTAAATAAACTACCCTTTGTTCTATTCTTTAAATGTTTAATTGGCAATCATTCCATTATCTGAGTATAGAAATGAAAGGCCTATTAGCAATGACGTCCAGTGCTATGTTAATGACAATTTAGATTCTTTTTACTCTGATATGTTTGAAGTGTGATGTTGAAGCCTTGATCAACAATGAAAGAAAACCAGTGAAATTGAATATTTCTTTTCATGAAAATCAATTTGAAAAATGACAATGTCACGATCCGTATTTTAGACAAAAGTATACCAATACAATACACAATAACTTCATTCAAACCATAAACACTGGCGTCACGATTTTATTTTACAGGATGTTATTTCTGCTTATCTAAGAGAGATGACTTTGATTTTCCGATTGTAAACTTTCCGTTCATGTCTAGCAACATTCCAGCCGCACCTGCTTACGGAGTATTTATTTGTAAATTGATATGTACTCAAGGTCTTGTGCTTCCTATCAGGATTTTATTGATAGGGAGTAAGCTACGAAGCCAAGGGTTTCTCAGGGAAAGATTAGAGTCATCACTCCGGAAGTTTTTCGGTCACCATCATGATCATTCGTTCGTGTTATTCGAGCTTTAGTTTTCAGTGTAATGTCGTGTATTCTATGTTTGTCTTTAGTTTTATTTTGTTGGCAATGGTCTTGTCTGTCTTCCGACATAGTTACTTTGTCAAACAACGCCACATATATTTGCCACTAGTGGTGCAGGAGTTGCTCAACTTTCGGAGCACCAGAACTTTCATGGTTTTTGTAGGGTTCTTGGTACTGCAGTTTTAGTTTTCAATGTAGTGTCGTGTGTTCTATGTTTGTATTCATTGTATTTTGTTGGTCACGGTCCTGCCAGTCTTTCGACTAAACGATTTCTGCCTGCCCCTTTGGTATCTTCAAATTCTTTTTATGGACTGATTATAATATTTCATGTACCAAAGATAATATAATTGAACATATTATTGATTGACATCTTGTTAAACATTACATTTGTCCAGTTTATTGGAAGAGTCTTTCAGACGATCGACATTCCAATAGGCACTAATTGTGCTCATTTCCTTGTTTCTGAATTTCATATAGTAAAATTATATTGCCATTAATAACATATTGATATGTCAAAGTTTGAAAAAAAATAATAATTTCATTTCTTCCATAATGATATCTTGACATCATCAAAGGTAATTTTTTGCAAGAAATTTGAAAAATAGACGCAAAAAGTTATTTAAAAAAATGTATAATCCATATTTTTCTCAATTTTGACAAGGTCTTTCCTTAAGACACATATGCCCGCGAAAACAATAATTGAACTGTTCTTAAGGTTAAAGCTATCAACTGTTTATATTTATCTTCTATCTAATAGTAAATTCCCCAAATATGGGGCCGAATATCTGCTTTTTGGCAACAACTGTTAATTTTATATACCGATATCAAAGAACCTTTTCACTTAACAACGCCAGATTCGGCGATTACGGCGATTACGTACAGGTATGATCCATCCGAATTTTGGATATTGCAAAAGCTCAAGATTGACTTTGATCTTCGTCCAGACAGGGAAAATACTCGAAACAAAGGTATGAAAAACGTGACTTAACCATTTTTTATACAAGTACAGTGCACGTGTGTAGTATCGAAATAGCTGAATTGTGCTCGTCGACTGAATTCATTATTTTAGAAATTCTATGGTCGACACCTCATTTTTTTTTGTCCGGAACGGATTATCTTGGTGTTCCTTATTGTTCATGAATGTGTCGTATTTTTGATTTTCTGTGTTATGTTTTGTCTTTGTCGTAGTTTAGGGTTTGCTGTATCTACTGGCTTGTACGATCATCATTGACTGTTTTGTTTTCTGTAGCTTCCACTTAGCGTTTTTGTGTATGAAAATTTAAATTTAAACATGTTATTGATTTAGAAGTTTTGTGTCAGCAGCTAATCCCTGTAAAGAAAAACATTAAAGTGAAAACAATCTTTTAAATTACATATGAGCTGTGATACGAATAGACAATACAGGTTGCTATTTACAAGTATCTTTTTTCGGGTTCGTCGAAGTTCCCGGAAAACTAAAAAATATGTCTTTTTTACCTGCAAACATAAAAAGACAATTTAAACACAACAATAAATCATGTACTGTGCTCTATCTCTAGATACGCTGACGGGGAAAGGCATCACCCGGTTCGAGACAGCTGTATATTTACATATCCTAGGTGGCCACGTGGTCAAGGGCGCTGGACAAACTGCAAGTGTAAGTGGTAAATATGTCCTGGTAAAATATGTCCGTAAGGACATATTTTCCTAGTTGAAGATTTAGAAGTCCATGGTTACATATTTTCCTAGTAAATTATAACCTACCTTAGTTAAAAAATGTGTCAAGAAATACCAAGGGTATATTCGAGGATATTCGAGGAAAAGGGAAAATGTAAAGTACTGACAAACTCCGGAGAACAACGAGGACAAGACAGAAACGACAAAACACAACACTAAAAACTAAAAAACAAATGAACAACATGGACCCCACCAAAAAACTGGGGGTAGACTC